>JAVYIG010008993.1:0-83105 GCA_035222895.1 Strongylocentrotus droebachiensis
TGTACGTACATTGTCAATACAGGTTTTAAGCCTAGCGATTTCAAGTATTTTAGGGGTATATTTGAATTAAATTTTATCTCAGAACACTGCATAATATATATAACATCAGTTTAAACAAATTGTCACCTCATTTTCCTCTTTTCATAAATTTCTATGATTATTTTAATACTTCGCAGAGGATTGGAGCCCGTCATAGAGTTTCGGAGCCCGCTTTAGTTGTACGTGCATTGTCAATACAGGTTTTAAGCCTGGCGATTCCAAGTATTTTAGGGGTGTATTTGTAATACATTTTATCTCAGAACACTGCATAATATATATAAGATCAGTTTTAACAAATCGTCACCTCATTTTCCTCTTTTTATCATTTTATATGATTATTTTA
The DNA here is from genome assembly GCA_035222895.1 of Strongylocentrotus droebachiensis. Classification (NCBI taxonomy): domain Eukaryota; kingdom Metazoa; phylum Echinodermata; class Echinoidea; order Camarodonta; family Strongylocentrotidae; genus Strongylocentrotus; species Strongylocentrotus droebachiensis. The sequence continues at coordinate 383 of JAVYIG010008993.1, forward strand.
ATAGTTCGCAGAGGATTGGAGCCCGTCATAGAGTTTCGGAGCCCGCTTTAGCTGTACGTACATTGTCAATACAGGTTTTAAGCCTGGCAATTCCAAGTATTTTAGGGGTATTTTGTACTACATTTTATCTCAGAACACTGCATAATATATATAAGATCAGTTTTAACAAATCGTCACCTCATTTTCCTCTTTTCATAATTTTCTATGATTATTTTAATACTTCGCAGAGGATTGGAGCCCGTCATAGAGTTTCGGAGCCCGCTTTAGCTGTACGTGCATTGTCAATACAGGTTTTAAGCCTGGCGATTTCGAGTATTTTAGGGGCATATTTGAATTAAATTTTATCTCAGAACACTACACAATATATATAACATCAGTTTAAACAAATCGTCACCTCATTTTCCTCTTTTTATCATTTTCTATGATTATTTTAATACTTCGCAGAGGATTGGAGCCCGTCATAGAGTTTCGGAGCCCGCTTTAGTTGTACGTGCATTGTCAATACAGGTTTTAAGCCTGGCGATTCCAAGTATTTTAGGGGTTTATTCTGTACTCTATTTATCTCACAACACTCGTAATTTATATATCCATATGGAAAACTTACGCGCATCTGCTCTGCGCCTCGTCGCTTATCCTGTTAAGCACGGGGAACGTACACCAAAAAAGCCATGTTTTGATATAATTGCTGGTATTACGGGAAAATGGGAATTTAAAAAAAAAATCTTCGGACGGTTTCTTATAATTTGAAATGTCGTCTTAAAAATGATACTAAATTTGGGATTATTCTTTCAGGGGAAACGGGTGCCATTTTCCCCTAAAAGTTTTGACTTTTTCAGCCTGCCTATGGAGATTGCACTGTTTTTCCCCTTTTTTGTCGGGTTTCGCTCAGTCAACCAGTCGGCAAATCTTACACGAGTGACGTATAAAAAATCTTCGGACGGATTCAGAAACCTTGACATCCCACCTTTACGTTGGTATAACGATTGTTTTCATTTGTGGAGGGGAAAAGGGTGCCATTTTCCAACCAATAAAAGGTAGCTTTTCATAGTAAACCAAGGTGACTGGGATAGTGTAGCGCTATAGCTACTCACAACGAGTGCGCCCGTACCGTACAAACAATGCACAGTTATAGCTTCCGTGCAATCGCTGTAGAGGTCAGTGTGTGTATTGCGTACATGTACAGAGTGTGTGCGTTGCGCTCAAAATCTCGGAGACCGCATTACGCGCATCATGTCTATACATGCGCACCCGAATGGGTCATTGCACTCCAACTAGAGGGAAGTCAGTATAATCATTGGCAAAGGGAATGAGTTCGATTTCGTCTACGGTGTAATGGCAAGCCTCTGCTGGTGTAGTCTACCGTAATTTTGCATTTATTTAACTAGGTGAGTTTCATTTCTAATTCTAGTTTGTTAGTGTTAGTAAGTAGTCAACGAGAGCAAGCGCTCGCACCCCTGCTTTGTCGCATTGAACTATTCCGATCAGTGTACTTTCACGCAAGAGTGCACTTGAGCGCGCTCTCTTCGTTAAAGCGGTTGTTTAGTGCTGTATTCTTTTATGCGCGTTTAGGGCTAAAAGTTTTCCATATGTCAACTACAACATATAACATCAGTACAACACATCGTCACTTTCTTTTCCTTTTTTCATCATCTCTATGATTATTTTAATACTTCCAGGATTGGAGCCCGTCATAGAGTTTCGGAGCCCGCTTTAGCTGTACGTACATTGTCAATACAGGTTTTAAGCCTGGCGATTCCAAGTATTTTAGGGGCTTATCTGAACTCCATTTATCTCACAACACGACATAATACATCAGTTTCAATAAATCGTCACCTCATTTTCTTTTTTTCAATCTCAAGCTCTACGATTATCATTATTTTTTTACTTCACAAACTTTTAGGACTCCCGATATAATAGTGTTTAGGAGCCCGCTTAACTATGCAATGTGATTAATACGAGTTAAATTATTCATAATAAGAATAATCGAGAGTAATCTCTAAACTCTAATTATCGTCTGAAACCCCAATTTGAAAATCGTATATTCCCTTCATCATCATCATTATTTATCATTACTTTAATAGTTAATAATTGAGAGTAGGAGCCCGATATATAGCGGCTCAAAGGTTAATAGGGTAAGAGAGAACAAATCTTTCACAAACGGTTCTTCACAGCTAAAAGACAATTTGAACCCGGGTCCTTTCCTCCTCCTCAAACTTTGGATACTCTGGTCAACGCACATGAATTGCCTGTCATAGAGTTAGGCATAAGAGATGTGCCATTCTATACACAGATCCCTACCGTTACTCTGCTATACATAGGAAAACTTAGCTGCATGGCTGGTCGGGTGCGACGTGCTCGCGCGCTCGCACGCACGTAAGCTCATGAATATTAATGAAAGAATCTTGGAGCCCATATAGTGTCGACCCTTGAGAGTGTGTAAAAGTTCGTAGCTGAGCTAGGCCGAGGTAGTTTTTAGGAGACAGATTTTGTTAGAACTTAGAGTATAGTAGCCTATAATCTAGGCGGAGTGCCGAGCTTTTTTCTTTGCTGCTAGACTAACCTTAAGCAGAACGTCTGATACGGCGAGACTACAAATGTAGTCTCGCCGTATCAGACGTTCTGCTTAAGGTTAGTCTAGCAGCAAAGAAAAAAGCTCGGCACTCCGCCTAGATTATAGGCTAAGAGTATAGGAGCTGGGAGGATGTTGCTCGGGAGCATCATCAATTAGCCAAAGGGCAAGAACCAGTATAAATGTGAGTTAAGTGTAACTGTTATTAGGTTGTGGCAAGTAAATATATTGGATATCACCACCATGTTTCTTGTGAATAAACATCAGTTACTTAAAAATCATTGTTCGATAACTTCTCTCAGAGACTGTAATTGTATGTGTGTATGACTTGGCCCTGGCCTTGCGTGAGCATTAATTTAGGCTAGACTAAACATCTACCCTGCAGTCTTTAAATTCCCCATTTTCTTATAAAAGGTCGCTGCCTGAAAGAAGCAGCGTAGGATTGTCTGAGGGACAACCAGAAGAAACGCGGGAGTTGTTACTGAGACGACAAGACCTGTTCTCCAAGGGATCCATGGACTTGGGACAGACAAGCATAGTCGCACACAAGATAGAGACGGGTGATGCTGAACCTAGTTTACCCCTAGCTAAGAGGGAGGAGGCTGCCAGAGCTCTTGATGAGATGAAGTCACAAGGAGTGATAGAGCCAGCATCAGGAGAATGGGGTTCAATGATTGAACTCGTTAAGAAAGATGGCAGTATGCGTTTTTGCGTGGAATATCGATGTTTGAATCAGGTGACAAAGAAAGATTCTTTCCCGCTTCCTCGTATTGACGACATCTTAGATGCATTGACGGGCTCCCAGTGGTTTTGCGCCCTTCACCTGAAGTCCGGATATTGGCATCCTCGGAGGAAGAAAGGTGTATCACCTAAATTGATGTCAGACTTGTGAGACCCTTACTCTGTTCTAAAGAAGATAAACGATGTAGTCTACAGGATCCAGTTGACGAAAAGGAGTAAACCAAGAGTGGTTCACAGAGAACGTCTTTGCAAGTACAAGGGACAGAAGCTAGGAGCCCTGGCTCCATGTAAGTGATGATAATTGTTCTTTCATTGCCGTAGCAACACAAATTAGTATTGAGGAGCATTCCAAGCTCAGCGAGAAACATCAAGTGTGACAACCTGATGATGCTCTGGATGAAGAACCCTCGAGAGAAAACAGTCACGAGCATCAGCATCGTCAAAGGAAGTCTCCCAATAGATATGGTTGGGATTAGCTGGTAACTTTGACAGCTGTGTATCACGGTTATCACATTGTCTATAATTGTAGTGGGTTACATTTATACATAGTTATGGATTATTATTTTTAATCGAGGATATTGCTATGGTTAAGGACTTGGTTTTCATTAAATTCCTTGTTAGGTTTTAATGGTTATGCTTACGACTAGCTGGTTCTTTTCACATTAGCAGAGCTAGAGTGCTTGAAAGTCAGTACCTTCTTCCAGCAGGGATACAGCACAGTTCTGTGTGGGAAGTTTTCAGTGAAGTTGCTGTGTAACTGCTTATGAAACAAATATGGCAGAATTGTTTTTGTTGTATATTGAGATTACAATAAGTTTTGATAATAATATTGCCACAACCTAGTTAGTTGCATTTTCTCTTATTATGGCTATTTACATAAAAGCCAATTTTCTGCATGTGTATACCTAATATACGCACATATGGTTGTACCACTCTGGTACACCTTTTTCTGCAAATGATGTTATTTTGTTGCAGAAATATCTACTTGGAAGCCAGAATTGGATGGCAGATTTTCTCCATCACGTAGCTTAGGCCTGACGAGCAGATAGTGAGGTACCTTACCGAGCAAGCTTCAAGCCAGGACGCGAGATGCCAGTACCGCAAGACGCCGGGATGCCGTCCCAAAGTATCTTCACGCGTGTCGGATGAGCGTATCTGGTCTCCATGGCAACGTGTGTCGGATGAGCGAATCTGGTCTCCATGGCAACGCGTGTCGGATGAGCGAATCTGGTCTCCATGGCAACGCGTGTCGGATGAGCGTATCTGGTCTCCATGGTAACGCGGTTCGTGTTTATAACGGTGAACAATTTTTATATTAAATGCCATGCAATTTTATGCAGCCTTACGAAATCCATCGAACTTTTGAAAGCTTTTATAGTGAACACTTGCATGGACTATTAGTGGAATTTCATCTATTTGCATTGATTAGAGAAACAAATAATTGGTCACCATGAGTGATGACAGGACTCCATTTAGCTGAAGCAACTTTGAAGATGCAAATGAACTTAAGGAGTCAGACACTTATTCCATTGTGCTGCTGAACTTTTCGAATGAACCAGTCGAACGTAGAACTGAGGGACCAACATTTTGGTGTTATTAGCATTCCTCGATATTGAACTTGTGAAGAGAAACACAAATATTGTTAAGTGTTCTTATAAAGGAGGACTTGTAGGAATCACATTACTATGATTTATCAAAGAGAGTAGAAAGAATGAGAATACTGAAGTGGCTTAATTCTTGCATTAGGTGTAATCACTTATGGGCGATTTACTCACCTGAACTCGAAATGTGGAATTAATTTGTGCCGTTCTGTAAGAACAGATAATAGCAAATGGACGCTTTGCCTTTTTTTTCTAATGACTTAAAGTCATTTTGAAATCTATGGACAATCATGCATGATCATGTTTTTACAAGATCAGGTTATTTTGTAAAAACAATTTTTGTTTTGTATAAATTCTTCTATATTGGCAGTTGAAATGAGCGTTTCCGCTTTGGCATACAGATTCAGAGTATTGTTATGTTTTTTTCAGGGTTGTACTTATGTGTTGTTGGCAACTCTAATATTGCTAACCAAACCAGTTTAAACTGAACCGAGATATGCCATTTGTTGTTACCAAAGAGGACGAATACCAGAACTTGATGGTTATACTAGAATAATCTTTAACTTTTGCCATATTTAAAGGTGATGTTGAAGAAACAAAAAAAAAAGTGTTTTTGTTTATATACAGTTTTTTTGTTCCATAGTGATTATTACTTAAGTGTGCAACAGGCTGAACATGTTGACCAGAGTCACCAGACTGATGTGGAACAACAATTATATTTCATGTATGATGTATTTTGTTCTGGTATACTGAGAGTTGAAGTCCAGTTTATTGTATTGATATTTAAAATTTACGATCAATGATATCAGGTAAGATGCATATGCTGCATGCCTTTGTCTCATTTTGCAAGTGCTTTTATGTATGCATTCGCCACAACCTAAGAATTGTTTTGTAAGGCTGAAACAAAAGTAGTTTATGTATGTTTATAAATGACTGTGCGAAGCTAACCTGCTACTTTAGAAATTATGATGATTCCTTTCAGGTTTTCCTATTCTGTGTTTCCATGCTTCACATTTTTAATGATGTTGTTATTTTTAGATTTAGGATGTTACATTTCTTGTTATCTTTATTGTTTTTTTACTGACAGGTTCCTGTAAAGTTCCTAGTGTTGAACGAGACGTTCAAAGTTAAGGAAGGGGCAGTGTTACAGAAATTGGATGCTCGAACGATTTAAAAGGGAGGTCTGAATTGGAGACTAGCTTTAATTTGGGCAAGGTTTTTGGGAGTGTGTAAAAGTTTGTAGCTGAGGCCGAGTTCGTTTTTAGGCAGACAGATTTTGTTAGAACTTAGAGTTAGGAGCTGGGAGGATGTTGCTCGGGAGCATCATCAATTAGCCAAAGGGCAAGAACCAGTATAAATGTGAGTTAAGTGTAACTGTTATTAGGTTGTGGCAAGTAAATATATTGGATATCACCACCATGTTTCTTGTGAATAAACATCAGTTACTTAAAAATCATTGTTCGATAACTCCTTTCTCTCAGAGACTTGGCCCTGGCCTTGCGTGAGCATTAATTTAGGCTAGACTAAACATCTACCCTGCAGTCTTTAAATTCCCCATTTTCTTATAAAAGAATTCCCAAAAGTTATTACAGTACATTAACAATAATAATATAAAATATTCGTCATTGCAATTACAATGTAACAATATATGTGACAACAAAGAGCACCGGGATAGAGAGAAAGGGAAATGGAAGAGGTGAAAAGGAGAAAAGGAGAGAAAAACAGAAGTGGTATAGTCAGAACAGGATAAAAGAAGAAGATTGTAACATTGTGATGAGGAAGGAAAGATCCCCAAACATGATACATTAATCAATAATGGTATAATTGAATCGAAATAAGTGACGTATTACGGTAAATATTGCCAGTTTGGTACAGAATGTTTACAAGTTCACATAGGCGCCGGAAGTGGGGGGGGCAGGGGGGGGGCAGTTGCCCCCCCCCCCAGTCAAAAAAGTGGGGGGCAAAACGCATTTTTGCCCCCCCCCCCAAAACGCCCCCCCCCCCCCCTCCAAAAAAAAAAAAGCAGTAAAGGAATAAACATGGTTTGTATTTTTAACCCAAAAGAACATAACAATAATAAAAACCTGAATTAAATCACATATACCATTCCATTCAAAGAAAAGGAAAGTTCACAGGAATTAAATTTTATAAACATTGCGCACGCTACCTATACGGTTTATAATAGCGATACGCGCATATCGTGGACATATTGTGCGAGAATGGGAAAGCGTGTCTGTTGTTTTGTTTTGTTATAGGGGTGAGAAGACATGAGCCCCTGAACGCTGGCGTACTGATGGGAGGGGGGGAGGGTATATCTATACGATACCAGTGATTTACAAATGTTGCTGTTATGACATGATTTTCCGGTATTTTTTCTCCATTTTTATGTAAGTCATACCTTTTTATGCGTTTGTTGGAAAATGATAAATTCCCAAATTACAGTCGGGCGAAAAATACGCTTATTTAGAAGCCTTTATGTCATGGTCTGCAAAGTTGCTGGGCTCGAGCCCCCCCCCCCCCCCCCCCCCCTCTCACTTTTTGAAAAAGTATGTTAAAGAGAAAAAGAAAGAAAGACGGAGAGAAAAAATAAGTGACCTGCCAATGTCACAAATAAGGTATAAAAAATGCTCATCTGACCGTAATTAAATGCCTAAAACCCCAGAGCTTACGGGTGCTCCGCCCCTGGACCCCATCAAGGGCCCTAAGGCCGGCCCCTGGATGCTCATCTGACCGTAATTAAATACCTAAAACCCCTGAGCTTCCGGGGGCTCTGCCCCCTGGACCCCACCAAGGGCCCTAAGGCGGGCCCCTGGATGCTCATCTGACCGTAATTAAATACCTAAAACCCCTGAGCTTCCGGGGGCTCTGCCCCCTGGACCCCACCAAGGGTTCTAAGGCGGGCCCCTGGATGCTCATTTGACCGTAATGAAATGCCTAACACCCCTGAACTTCCGAGTGCTCTGCCCCCTGGACCCCACCAAGGGCTCTAAGGCGGGCCCCTGGATGCTCATCTGACCGTAATTAAATACCTTAAACCCCTGAGCTTCCGGGGGCTCTGCCCCCTGGACCCCACCAAGGGCCCTATAAGGCGGACCCCTGGATGCTCATCTGACCGTAATTAAATACCTAAAACCCCTGAGCTTACGGGGGCTCTGCCCCCTGGACCCCACCAAGGGCCCTAAGGCGGGCCCCTGGATGCTCATCTGACCGTAATTAAATACCTAAAATCCCTGAGCTTCCGGGGGCCCTGCCCCCTGGACCCCACCAAGGGCTCTAGGGCGGCCCCTGGATGCTCATCTGACCATAGTTAAATATTAAAACCTCTGAGCTTCTGGGGGCTCCCCCCCCCCCCCCCCCTCTGGAACACGTCAATGGCCTTAAAGAGGCCCCTGGATGCTCATCTAACCGTAATTAAATACTTAAAATCCCTGAGCTTCCGGGGGCTCAGCCCCTTGACCCCCCTGCCGAGGCTCATATGCCCTGGACCCCGCGCCAATTTACGCTCTACCTGATCGTTAATACTCCACTTTGAAAAACGTTCCGCGGGACCTGCATGTAACGTGTAAGACTAGTGGTGATGCAGATTTTTCGTCTGCCCCCCCCCCTTCCGAACGTTTTTTCTCATTATGTCACTGCCCTTGGAAGGTGAGCCCCCTGGAATGTTTGCCCCCCCCCCCCAATCCCAAACTGCTTCCGGCGCGCCTGCAAGTTCATTGATAAGCAGGAAGTGATGAAAAGTTAATCGATAGAGATTGATAAATTACAATTTGAGGTATTGATCCAATTTCCATGCTGGCTCACGTCTTCCCTGGAATATAACAAAAGAACTAAACAGAACGGCCTTCAATATTTCGTCCCTGGATTCGGGGTACCTAGCTGAGTTAGTGATTTTGAATATTTCTTTTAGACGGTATTTATTTTGTGGGGTTATGAGCCCACGTGAACCAATTTCGATACAGACTAGTTTGCTCTTCCACCCTGTTGCTGTTATGTCATGTGTGAGTCTTGTGTATCTGTCTTGTTTTCGTTGATGTGCATTGTCAATGTTTGTTTCGAAGGGGACCGTGAGTTCGATGATGATAATGTCCTTATTTTTGTTGTCAATGTGGCAGATGTCTGATTTGTGTTGGGCAGGTATTATGTTTGGTGGTATGGTATGAAGTGCGTAGTATGTTGTTGTGGCGCCTGATTTATCGGTCGAGCATTTTTTCACAATTATTAAGAACATGATGCAGAGTTCCAGTACAATTACAAAGGTTACATTTATCAGAGGTTCTTTTTCCTCATCGGTACAGGTTTTTATTGGTAGGAAGACTATCTATTGCTGCATTAACAGTGAACTTCATAACACTCTGAAGTAAGTCATAAATAATCGACTTCCAGGTTACATCAGTATTTTCCATATGAACAACTTTCATGAATTCCCCCTGTACAAATAATGGTTCGATCAACTTTTCCCAATGTTCTCTACATACATCTTGAACTGATTTTTAATCACATTTTTTGCTGGTTCCAGCTTACAGAGTCTGGTATTTTTGAGTGAATTTCATGTGCTTCCAAAGTGAACGACGTTTGTCGTGACCACCCCTTTCTCCATCTAGTCTTCGGTCAAGGGCGTCATTTACAACATCGTCGCCTTTGACCCTAGATCTACTGTAAGTCAGAACATGACAGGTTTGGTAAAGGTCCGAAATGGAAGGTATGTTCAAGCCATCAGGGTCGTGGACCACAGCAACATTGGCACCACGTAACGGTATTCCTAACCATAACTTAGTATATATTATATCTAATATTATATCAAGAGATTTCAAATGCGTTGCATGGACATCATGAACGGTAAGCATGTAACGGAGAGACGGGAGTGCATATCTAGTGAGTATACATACTTTATATTCGTTTCGAATATTAATATTTTTGAGAGTGGATTCTATTTTTTCTTTCAGATATTCGAAGATTTCAGAAGTTTTCATCGAGAATGTGATATGTGATCCTAAAAATTTAACTGGATGTCCGTGGACTGAGGATATTACATCGCTTCCGATAGTAATGCATGTTTTCATATTTTGAATGGCCAAGCATATCATTATTCTGCATGTATATATCTATTCTTGTACACATACGATATTATTTAATAAAGGAAGGGGAACAAATTTTTTTTTTTTTGTAACAATATTCTAGATAATCGCTGAAAACTATCTATACAAGCAACTTCAATCTGAATTCATATGTGAATGTATTTTTCCGATGCTTGTTTCACAGGCAAACTTACAGTATATAGGAACCGTATAAGACGTAAGAATGTTGAATGAATCGTTTAGCATGTCTTTTCATCGCCGAAATTTCGGAAATATAACCCTTTCCCCCATGATATGGGCTGTACATATATGCACCTACACATACTTCCGGGGAAAGAGAAAAATGAACGTCGTTGCTCCTGATCACCGTGACACAGCTTCAGCGGACGGGGGGGGGGGCACATAGCCCCCCCCCCCACCCCCTTCGAGTGGTGAGGAAAAAAATATAGAGAGACAGACAAAGCGATTTAAAAAAAAAGGGTCGGATAGGGGAAAGGACCAAAAAAGATGACGCCTTGAATACACCCCCCCTATCAGTTCCCTTGCGAATACGCATCTCATTTTCGAATTATATTCTGGTGGCTTAGCGTCAAATTTATCGATTATCGTTACTTGCCGGATAAAAGCACCATTTTAGGTACAGGGCTTCCTTAGGACCTACTTAACGATATAAGACTAGGAGCCCCTGGAAAAAAAATCAAATTAAGGGTGTGGGTAAGGGGCGTCTTTTTGTAGCCCCCAAATAATAACTCAATGTTATATTACCTTATAAATTATTTGTGGGCTACGAGGCGACGCCCCCGCCCCACACCCTTATATGGTATTGTTCATGGGTGTCGATCCCGGGGGGGGGGGGGGGATGGGGGGATATATCCCCCCAATATTGTAGGTGGGGGGGGGGGGTGGCCTGTACAATCACCCCCCCCCCCCAATAATTCACCATTAAAACAAAATAATAATCAAGAGAAAAGTTAATGATGAGAGCCCGATGAGATTACTCGCAAGATGACCATCAATATACACATTTTCCTATCTCGTTTTCACAATACATACATATACAAAGTAAATGAGACAACCGTATATGAGACAAGAATAACTTGAATTCTCGCTCATACGGCTTCATCAGGAATTGATGAATTTATTCAATTTGTTCAATCAACAGGATCATAGAAATGCAGTGCGCCAAATGCAAAGACGCAGCGTTAAAAAGCAACGAGCTAAATGTTAAGCGCAAAGCGCAAAAGTAGCAATCTGCAATGCACATCAGACAATCCTGGACAGTATAAACATAGATGATCTCTGTGACGAATTCGTGATGTGATCGGAGACAAAGAGAAAGCTTCCGTGCTTTGCGCGGGAACGGGGAAACTGAATTCAGACAAGGATTTAGAGTCGAGAACGGTACAACGAACCGTTTTCTTTCTCTAATATTTTAAAGAAACGTCAAAGCTTCCGCGCTTTGCGCGGGAGGGGGGGGGGGGACTGAATTCAGACAAGGATTAAGAATCGAGAATGGTACATCGAATCGTCTTCTTTATTTAATAATCTAATGAAATGTAAGAGCTTTCGCGCTACGCACGGAGGAAGGGGAACTGAGTCGAGAATGGTTCAACGAATCGTTTTCTTTCTTTAATAATCTAATGAAACGTCAATGCTTCCGCGCTTCGCGCGGTAGCGTTGAAACTGAATTCAGGCAAGGATTGAGAGTCGAGAACGGTACAACGAATCGTTTTCTTTCTCTTATATTTTAAAGAAACGTCAAAGCTTCCGCGCTTTGCGCGGGATGGGGGGGGGGACTGAATTCAGACAAGGATTAAGAATCGTGAATGGTACATCGAATCGTCTTCTTTCTTTAATAATCTAATGAAACGTCAGAGCTTCCGCGCTATGCGCGGAGGAAGGGAAACTTGATTCAAACAAGGATTAAGAGTCGAGAACGGTCGAGAACGAATCGTCTTCTTTCTCTAATAATTTAATGAAACGTCGAAGCTTCCGCGCTTCGCGGGGGAAGGGGGAAACTCCCCCTCCCTGCACCAAACCCCCTAGGGAGCGCGCTTTGCACGCTTCGCGTGCTCACTACCGTCCCCCTTAAATGAAATCCTGGCTACGCGCTTGGGGAGGGGTGCCGTACGCGCAGATCGGTCAATACCTCCACTTATTTCCCCATTGTCAATGATTGTCGTCTGCTAAAGCTCGGCCGATTACCAACAGAGCCATAAATAATAGGCCTAAGCCTTCGTTTTACATGGGTTTTCGACACATTTTGTAACTTTATTCTGACCAACATTATGCCATGATCTACACTAAATGCCCTTTTGTTTAAATGTGCAAATCAAATATAGGACTATTTGGGAAATGAATTTTGAGATAAACATTGTTTTATTCTCGAAAACGAAAATAATATTTACTTTGAATGCGTTCGACTTCGTTTCTCATAATTTGAAATATTCATTTTGTTTTAGTTTTTGCCTCCCGCTAATTTTGTTTATTTTTTCTCTATCTATTCATCTCTTAGAACCCTATTTTGATATGAGGTTGCTGTATCAATAAAATATTTATTGATTTTTTTTTCTCGCATATTTGATTTGTTTTGTTTGTAATGGAAAGAGCTAAATCAATGACGGATATTACAACAAAATCATAATTCATCACAATCATCTCTCTCTCTCTTTCTCTTTCTTTCTATCTATTTATCTATATATCTCTGTCTGTCTATGTCTGAACTTTTTTTTTTTTTTTTTTTTTTTTTTTTGGGGGGGGGGGCCTTATTTCTCTTTGGAATGATGCCCCCATTTCGAATGGTGTAGGAATGCCCAGTTCAGGCCATGCAGTTCGTGTGGAGCGGGTCCGAAAGGATATCCTCAAAATGCGCTGATATTAGGGACTTTTAGATTCTTCACGACGAGAACGTCGACTGCCCTTTTAAGGCAATGTGACGGCAAGATTTTGCCTTTGTTACTTGTATATGTTTGTTTTCCTTTGTAGCATTTTAGCCCATAAACAAATTCTTCGCCATAATACTCACCTACATGTATGTTGTTGCATTGTATTGTATGAGTTAAGTCTTATTTTGAACGTATTTGCACCCAGGTTGTAGAGTAATCATGTACTTTAAAGAATGCTACCAGTTGCCTGATGATTGCTCGCGTGAAACTCGGAGTAGCAACCATTTCCATTAGTCTGCCTTATTCAATATATATTTTTGCTCTGCCTATAGGCATTGAGCACTGTACAGAACGATAGATCAAAGCTAAGTATATAAAGAGAGAGTGCGACCCAGAAAAAACGAAACCGAGAATTATCGATGTTTTATCCTAATTTAATCACAATTATGATTAATGAATGACACATATTTGTAACGCTTATATCCTCCTCTTTCATTTGATACAACTCATATTATGCATATTTCACGCATGTGTGATTAAAAGCAGTTTGAAGGAAGGAAACCGAAAAGTCGTTGACGATCAGACATATACGAAAGACTTCATGCATGGCTGATTGTCAATGAAACGGAGTTCAGTCTTTTGTCAATTCTGCTTGTTGCTACGGCAGGCAGCCAGTGAAAACGAACTTTTTAAATCAAATTATGGAAATGCAAGCATCACTTTAAACAAACAGAACTTTGTTATTCCTTTTTTTTTCCTGATTGAGGTGTCATATGAAAGGGCAGAAACTGAACTTTCTAGAAATGTGAATTTTTCTTCGAAATTCAGATACCGCCCGCCAAATGACTTGTTGGTTTCCTTCCTTCAAATTGCTTTTAATCACGCATGCGTGAAATATGCAACATATGAACTGAAAGAAGAGGAAATAAGCTTTACAAATATGTGTCATTTACTAAATATAATTGTTATTAAGTTATGTTAAAACATCGATAATTCTCGGTTTCGTTTTTTCTGTGTCACAATGTATATATAGATTATACGAAGTGATTATACAGTTTAGTAAGTGCAATACCCCTTAAAAAGCTTGGTATAACTAAAATGTTTTCTAACAAGCTTGATATATCGAAAGTGTTTTCCTATCAAGCTTGATATAACTAAAATGTTTTCTTATCAAGCTTGATAAAACTAAAGTGTTTTCTATCAAGCTTGAAATATATCGAAAGTGTTTTCTATCAAGCTTGATATTATATCGAAAGTGTTTTCTATCAAGCTTGATATTATATCGAAAGTGTTTTATATCACGCTGATGTATTTAAAGTGTTTTCTATCAAGCTTGATATTATATCGAAAGTGTTTTCTATCAAGCTTGATATAACTTAAGTGTTTTCTATCAAGGGGAGGGGGAGGGGTGGGTGGGGGGGGTAAAAGGACACTTTTTTTGTTTTGGTCTCGAAATTTTAAAATTTGACATTTTGTTCCGTTGGGGGGGGGGGTAGGTCACCTTTTTAAGGTCAGCCATTAGCATTTTTTGTTTGTTTAATTTAAAAAAAAAAAAAAAACGCAAAAGGGGGGGGGGTTCCCAAAAAACATACACATAAAAAAAAACTCAAGGGGGGGGGTTAACCCCAAACCCCCCCCCCCCCCCCCTGCGTACGCGCCTGTGTCCATTGAAATCACCACAAATTACCAACAAGTTCCTTGTTATTGGTTATAGATATGTTTTACTTAGTCTTTTGCAGGGATTATCCAAGTTTACTATAATCTTTTTTGTTTTGGATCATGCACCCAAATATGGGTTTGAAGCTCCCAACTTGGTTCTAGTGTTCCCTGGGTATACGATACAACTATGCTATAATATTTTTAATATATGTAGCACACCCACCTCTGGGACCTGTATTTCTTATAAATAAGACTCCATTATAATCCTGAAATGATTTACAGTTCTCGTCTTTAAACCACGTTGCCTGAATACATATAACATGCCGGTTTTCTTTTAATTTATAAATGTAATTTTGAAATTCATCCATGTGATGGATTAAACCGTGTGCATTCCACTGCGCTATGTACAATCCTTGGATTGCGTCACCAATCATTATTTCTCACTACGTTCTCTCATCCTTCAAGAGCGCCATCAACGTCGTAGGTTCTATTTTTATGTTTAAAATGCATTTACTCTGTTAAGTTACTATTTGCACTATGTTTTCCAATCCTTTTTTTGCTTTTGTCAGATATGTTACTATGTATGCCCAAAACTCGACGAAACTGTTCTTTATTTCGATATGGTTCAAGGGCTTTGGAGGGACATGATGTTCTCTTTGTTTTGGATTTGGACGCATTCCTGTGCCTGATCATGATGGAGCATTGGGGTCATTCATAAATATTATGGTAATGGTTGGTTGAGTGGTTCTTATAGTCATAATCGGCTCAGGAGTAGCATTATCAATGGGGTTAATTTAGGTTGGGATTTTTTGGATACTTATCTCTTTTGGAGCTAGAGCATTCATAACGGGTTTCGTTTTGATTTTTTTAGCTGCTTCAGAATAGGAAAGGTTTGGGTCACTTTTCATTTTGAGACTTTTCTTTTGTATCCTTGTACTTTGGGCCACTGGATAGCTGCCGAGTGTGGGCCTGCACAGTTCACGCATTTGGGCGCCAATTCTTGATAAGGGCAATCTCCACCACATCTTTAACAACGCTGGCTTTTTGAGTGACAATTTTTGCTCAAATGACCGAATTTTGGCATTTATAGCAATACATATTTACACTGGCTTTTTATGTGGCTTTAAAGTTTGGTAGTACATATGGGAAATCCAAAACGTACTGGAAATAAACTTATGTCGACCCCAACGGCCAGCTATAATCATCATCAGGTGAACGCGTATTACGAGACATCACGTATTTGGATATAAAGCTCAATATAGTTGATGCTTTATGCATGTCGTTCCGGAATAGTTGGTAGTACTGGCGTCAAATTCTAGTAAACTTGGTGTTTACTTCGAAACATTGGTGTAGCTACTTGGATCAAAATAGAGTAACCATGAGAGATATGAATGGTAAGGAGGTGATATCATTTTGTCTAGCAGCGCTTACGTGTTTTTCAATTGGTGGATTTTACAGATTGGATCTTATTCGCTACGACCAGAACGATACGCACAACGCACCCCCGATTGCTCCACACTGGTTAATACGGAATTCTAGCGGAGTAAGAAACAACCTGCTCGAACCAGAAGCTAACGGGTGGAGTTCTTCCCATTTTCAAAATGAAACATCGCAATCTGAAAGTAAGCCACTTTGTTACCGTCAGGTCCAGATATGGAGAGGCAGCGCGAGCCCCCAGACGCCGGCAAAATCCCAATGCCCAGGGCTTGAATGTGGAATTAGTTTGGTCGAGGATACGAGTTATGAGACCATGGTGAAAAGTGACTCCGTAGTTTTCTTTCATCGATCGCGGTGGGATTGGACAGAGATGCAAAGGAGACGCCCATTAAATCAAGCCTGGGTTTTCTATTCCTTAGAGAGTCCTCGACACACGAACGGAAATGCAATACCACCCAGTAAATATGACCGCATATACAACTACACGATGTCATACAGGCCATCGTCAACGATACACTTACCGTATGGTCTCTATGATGAGACCATACCGCAGATATCTTCTGGTGAAAATCGAAATTGGGCCAAGGAAAAAAATGGATTAGTGGCCTGGGCTGCATCCAATTGCGGTTATGCTTCTTGGAGGCGTCATGAATTTGTTAAAACACTTGCAAAGCACGTCAGCGTCGACATGTATGGAGGTTGTGGAAACATAAAATGTCCTAGGAACTCAGATGACTGCTGGAAGCGCATTGCGAGTCATAAGTTCTACCTGGCAGTGGAAAACAGCGAATGCAGGGACTACATCACAGAAAAGTTCTGGTGGAATTCTCTCCACCATGACATTGTACCCATCGTCTATGGCCCTCCACGGGAAGATTATGAGCGCGTTGCGCCCCCAAATTCATTTATACATCTACAGGATTTTAAAGATTTTGCTGAACTCGCCGATTATATACATCTTCTTGATTCAAATGAGACATTGTACAATTCATATTTTGAATGGAAGAAACAAGGGTCAGTACGGAGGATTGGAGAAGCCGCACTTACATCTGCACCATTTCTGTGTAAAGTAGTCGCGAAAGTATTGGATCATGAAAAGAAATTAACCGGTCGTTACAAGGGAGAGTACCAGGGAGATGAAAAGGAGCATCCTTCCATACACGATTTCTGGTCAAACTCTTGCATTAAACCAACCGGCTTCCCACATGATTTCTAATGTCATTCCTGATATATTTCTTTAAGTATAATATATTTATATATATCGAGGGGTCAGTGACACAAAGACGTAACTTCATTTTGGCCATTTTAAGAAGAAAAAAAGGTGGTTTATGTGTCACTGAACACTTGGGCCTTAATAAGTTAAGTCTACGTTTCACTAGCCATTGAATTCAATGGGGTGTTGGTGGAGTTAAGTCTTTATGTTTCCTGGAAAGCCCACATTTTTCTGAACATATTAATATAAAATACTCATTGTGGCAAAATGTGGAGTTACGTCTTTGTGTCACTGAACCCTCGATATAAGATACCTGTATTTTACAATTTATAACTAAATCATTCGAACCCTTTTTATATATTGTCATTTATTTTTATGTGAACAATTTGTTCTTCTCCCAATTTGTCTTCCTTGATAATGTGACATTATCAAACCTTGCGTCTAAGAGTATTCAAAAAGCCCTTCATACAACCAGTCCCCCTTTCATTTTGAGTTATGGAAACCACAAAATACGTCAAATTTACAAGGGGTAAGATTAATTTAGTAGTATATATTTATAGTTGAATATATGTTTATATATATTTGTATATGTATATATATATAAATCTTTAGAAAATCTGAAGAATGAAATCTTCTAGATTTTAATTCGAGTTTTTGATATTTGTAGAATTCATTCGAACCTTAATTGGTATAAGTATAATATATATGTGTGTGAAAGCAACAACAAAAAAGGGGGAAAAAACATAAATTTCTGGCAATTGATCAGACAAATTCCTAAAAACCGGGACCTCGATTGTATTTAGTTAAGGCATAGAATTTATCTTTAATATAAAGGAGTGTTCCGTTCGATAACCCAAACAAAATATTAACATTTTGAACTTATGAAAGAAGTTCTGCTAATATTAAAAAGCTTTGGTTGACGCCATATATGAGAATTAAGCTGGGAATTTAATTCTTGGTCCCAACAAAAATCGCAACGACTCACCCAGCCGCTGAGTAAGCGGGGGGTGGGGGGGGGGGGGGGTAAGAGCACATTTAGAAAAAAAATTGGCCGGGGGGGGGGGGCACGTCCCTGTTTTCCAGTACATTTTTGGTGAATTTGGGGCTGGTTTTAACAATTTTTTGGCCGGGAGGGGGGACGTGCCCCCTGTGCCCCCCCCCCTAGATCCGTCCCTGTTTAATACTTTATGAACCAATGATTCGGAATAAGTCCACGGAAGTCTATACAAATACGTATATAGCTACTTCCTCAACATGTCGTGGCTGTTGGAGCCTAGCTACACTAGTCCTCCGTCCTCAAATGCACTGCAGCTGTACTGTGTATTGATTATGCATATGAGTTCCGAGCCGTGCGTGTGGGCATTTGTTTCTCTTTCTTGCTTCCTTTCTTTCGTTTTTTTGCTTTGAGTAATCCATACACACAACAACATGTTCTGCTTCTTGGAGGTTGACGTATGATGTACTTATATATTTTCTATCTTAAAATGCTTTGATTTCTTATCGATATTTGATATATGACTATGCCCTACAAGTTTTTTTTAAACTTTGGACTAGTTTCCATTTTTCCTGAGGCATGTTAACTTCTATTGAACACAGACTTAAAGAGAAGGTTGAGTTCTGGGGAGAGTTCAAAAATAATTTGTGAGCGTAGTTATTATGCAAGTGTGTAAGAACATCAGAAAACAAAATGTCCCCTGAAAAGCATGGCTTTTAAAATGCCTTCATATTCTAAATATTACAAGTAACACCTTAAAGATGAGGTTCTATTTTTATGCCACATGTTTGTGTAGTCCCATACATCTTTCTGTGTACAGTGCTTGTTACCTTACCAAAACTGGGCCGATTTTCTTATCATTTTGATGACCCCAGAACCTTGTAGTACACACCAATATCTATATGCTACATGGTCAACCTCTTCTGATCGATTCCACACCATTTCTTTCACTATGCAATCGCTTGATCAGAACTCATCTTTAATTTACACTGTTTATATCATTGTCATTTTTGTTATAATGATTGTGATAAAGAATTAATTGAACCAAATTAAAATATTAATATTGTAATATTACAAATCATTTATTTTCAATGTTGCAAATATCATTCGATATTCATTTTATGTTAGCATTTTTTTCATGTTTTGATTGAGTAATAGAAAAACAATTATTTGAATTGTTCAAAGTGAAGTGAAGTGAAAGTTAATTAGGCTGATTTTATTTTCATATCTCCTTTAACCTCGAGCGCTGTAATGATAGCCGTGCTAAAGCAGGGGTATTAATAGTGGAGCGCCATTTTCATATATGGCACGAGTCTGGTACATTGGCAGGAATGAAAATGGAATAACACCAATGTGAGCAAAGTACAAGACTTCATTGTTATCATTACTGTCTTGTTAAATTATTATTATAAAAAATAATGAAGGTAATAAAATAGTGCTAGGAAGTCTACAAAGTGGAAAACAAGTCGCAGGAAATGACTTTTAAAAAAAGGTATTAACACCAATTCACTCTATTATTCAAGATGAAGCCCACCATTATTCCATATGTAAATAATATGCAATGTCATACATTTAGCATCCTATAACGGACTTTTAAACTGTTTGCACTATGAAATGGCGCATCTAATTCATAATGCATTTTATAACATGTATCACTGAAATACTTAAAACGCGATGTTGTGTATTTTACATGTGAAGCAAATATATATATAAATTTTGTATGTACCTTAAAGGATCACTTAGATAATAAGTAAAGTGTGAAAACAGTCGAATATCAATTTAAAATTTTACATTAGGAGTCTTTCTTGTTTGGTAAGAGGACCTGCAAGTGCAGTTAAAAATGGGTTAACCATCCGTCTGTTTCTCTGTTTTTGTTTATTTCTTTGTACGTTATTTCGTTCTTGGTGATATTTTCTAACTGATAAACTGTTGGTATGTATTTATAAATATATATATATATATATATATTTATATATATTGGATAAGGCAGACTATAATGGAACATGGTTGCAACTCCGAGTTTCACGCCTTGCGAGCGATCATCAGGCAACGGAGGAATGGACCAAATCTAAGTATATATTTATATATATACACTGTTGGTCATAATGGTGGAATATTTATTTTTACCCCAGTTCAGGGAAGGATTTAAAAAAATTAGTTATTTCCAATAGATCTAGATAATGGCATACATTCTCAGATTTTCTTGAATATTAATTTGCGAGTGTTTGTTTTGCGTGACTGCTTAATCATAATACTTTGCTAATCAGCTAAGGGACCTACGTCCTTAAGTCATAATTGACAGTAATGAGGATTAATGCCTCACAAAAGGGCACTAATATAAAGCTGATCGACACGATTTTTATCCTGGGGCCTCACAGTAACGAGGCCATTGCTTAGCCCCTGAATCATGACTGTACGCAGTGTTTGCTAGGGTACGCGGCCCCTTCCACAAATCCCCCAAAACGAAGAAAATGCAATAAATTGTCAAAAATTCATTGCATTTTCCCCCGGCTTCCAACAGGAAAAATTCCTCTGTAGGGCCATGCATTATTGTTTAAGGCATGGCCACACAGAGGAATTTTTCCTGTTGGGGGCCGGGGGGGGGGGAAATGCAATGAATTTTTGACAATTTATTGCATTTTCTTCGTTTTGGGGGATTTGTGGGGGCGGCCGCGTACCCTAGCAAACACTGCGTACAGTCAGGATTCAGGGGCTAAGCAATGGCCTCGTTACTGTGAGGCCCCAGGATAAAAATCGTGTCGATCAGCTATATTAGTGCCCTTTTGTGAAGCATTAATCCTCATTACTGTCAATTATGATTTAAGGACGTAGGTTCCCTAGCTGATTTGCATAGTAGCACACAAATGATTTAGCAGTCACGCAAAACAAACACTCGCAAATTAATATTCAATAAAATCTGAGAATGTATGCCATTATCTAGATCTATTAGAAATAAATATTTTTTTTAAATCCTTCACTAAACTGGGGTAAAAATAATTATTCCACCATTATGACCAACAGTGTATATATATAAATATATACATTTTTATTCATTTTTTTCATTTTTTTTTGGTGGGGGCTATTTTCTTCTGATTGTATTTTATTTTTTGGTATGTGCTGAAATAAAAACAAAGAAACAAACTATGAAGTAGGTTTTCGCGTTTTTGTGTGTGTGCTATGCCATCATATTTATGCATTTTAAATCACTTAAAATTCCATGGAAAAGAAGATTCATTTATTCTGAAAGTTTCGCTCCTCATATGTTTCAATCATTCTTACCTCCATCGTATATCTCTTTAGTTATTCATGGCGGGTGAATATTACAAAGAATTGGCCACTATACAATGCGCAACTGTGTGGAGTTCTTATTACCTACTTCCCTTTTATTCAACTGTCGATGTAAACTTGAGATGGTTTCAGTTCAAGATACTGAATATAATTATTTATATGAAAAATGCTTTGTTAACGTTTGAATTAGTTACAGATAACTTATGTACATTCTATAATAACAGTGAATAAACGATTAAACATAAATGTTGTTATTATATTCATTCAAACGAAATATGGTCAAAACTTGAGTATTGGCTGTCCCGTAATAATGTACTTATTAAGTTTAAAAATTAAAATAAATTGTTTAGGTTTCATGAAAATAAAAACAGTACCCTCAACTGTAATATGATTATATTAGGAAAGAAAGTTTTGCAGCCAAATGCAAAAAGTGTTTGCCAGCTTTTGATCACATAATATCAGCGATAAAGTGTTATTATGACATTGAAAAGTATATATGTAAAAACAAATCTGAAAGAAAGAAATCTTTGAAAAAGTGGTTACTTTTTGCAAATTTTTTCTGATTGTTTATTTCTTCTCAAATTATTCTCTCAAGTAAATCTGTAATATTAAAAAAAAAAAGTGAACTACAATTTGTAACTGATATATTTATAATGATGATAAATCAAGTCTTTATTAGAGATCATGCATACACAAAAAAAACCAGCCCCGTCAACACAGTGGGTTAGGCGGCAGGTTATAATCAAAACTATGTACAATAACAAAGTACATTAACAATAATAATATAAAATATTCGTCATTGCAATTACAATGTAACAAAATATGTGATAACAAGGAGCACCGGGATAGAGAGAAAGGGAAAGGGAAGAGGTGAAAAGGAGAAAAGGAGAGAAAAACAGAAGTGGTATAGTACAGAAGAAGATTGTAACATTGTGATGAGGAAGGAAAGATCCCCAAACATGATACATTAATCAATAATGGTATAATTGAATCGAAATAAGTGACGTATTACGGTAAATATTGCCAGTTTGGTACAGAATGTTTACAAGTTCATTGATAAGCAGGAAGTGATGAAAAGTTAATCGATAGAGATTGATAAATTTGAGGTATTGATCCAATTTCCATGCTGGCTCACGTCTTCCCTGGAATATAACAAAATAACTAAACAGAACGGCCTTCAATATTTCGTCCCTGGATTCGGGGTACCTAGCTGAGTTAGTGATTTTGAATATTTCTTTTAGACGGTATTTATTTTGTGGGGTTATGAGCCCACGTGAACCAATTTCGATACAGACTAGTTTGCTCCCCTTTACCCTGTTGCTGTTATGTCATGTGTGAGTCTTGTGTATCTGTCTTGTTTTCGTTGATGTGCATTGTCAATATTTCGTCGATGTTTTCACGAAGTGACGGTAGTGAAAAAAAATTGCATTAACTTTGCGTGACGATTTTTCTCACTACCGTGAAAACAGGGACGATTTGTTTCGAAGGGGACTGTGAGTTCGATGATGATAATGTCCTTATTGTTGTTGTCATTGTGGCAGATGTCTGGTTTGTGTTGGGTAGGTATTATGTTTGGTGGTATGGTGCCCCCATTGATGCTTTCTCCTTCTATGTCTGCATATACTTTGATGTTATTGTTTGAAGTGCGTAGTATGTTGTTGTGGCGCCTGATTTATCGGTCGAGCATTTTTTCACAATTATTAAGAACATGATGCAGAGTTCCAGTACAATTATAAAGGTTACATTTATCAGAGATTCTTTTTTCTCATCGGTACAGGTTTTTATTGGTAGGAAGACTATTGCTGCATTAACAGTGAACTTCATAACACTCTGAAGTAAGTTATAAATAATCGACTTTCAGGTTACATCAGTATTTTCCATATGAACAACTTTCATGAATTCCCCCTGTACAAATAATGGTTCGATCAACTTTTCCCAATGTTCTCTACATACATCTTGAACTGATTTTTAATCACATTTTTTGCTGGTTCCAGCTTACAGAGTCTGGTATTTTTGAGTGAATTTCATGTGCTTCCAAAGTGAACGACGTTTGTCGTGACCACCCCTTTCTTCATCTAGTCTTCGGTCAATGGCGTCATTTACAACATCGTCGCCTTTGACCCTAGATCTACTGTAAGTCAGAACATGACAGGTTTTGTAAAGGTCCGAAATGGAAGGTATGTTCAAGCCATCAGGGTCGTGGACCACAGCAACATTGGCACCACGTAACGGTATTCCTAACCATAACTTAGTATGTATTATATCTAATATTATATCAAGAGATTTCAAATGCGTTGCATGGACATCATGAACGGTAAGCATGTCACGGAGAGACGGGAGTGCATATATAGAGTGAGCATACATACTTTATATTCGTTTCGAATGTTACACTTATTCAGGCGCGGATCCAGGATTTTCCAATAGGGGGGGGGGGCAGAAATTCGAAAATCGCGCAGACCGTTATTTCAACTTACTTATACTGACAAGGTCATATTAGAAGCACTGTACTTAGTGTACTGGTATACCTACAAGCGGGCACAATTTTGGAAAGGGGACATGCGTCACGTCTCTTGTCCGATATCTATGTAAGACCGTTGATGACTTTATTCACATGCCCCAGACGTATGGAACGCGGCACACGTCTGCTAAATAACGGGCAGACGTCTGCTAATTGACCGCCTGTTATTTAGCAGACGTGTGCAAGGTGCGATGGCACACGCCTGCTAGTTTGTTAGCACACGTGTGCCCTTGTCCATACGTATGCTGTTTACTGCGCATGCGTCTGGAATTGATCGACTAATCAGATACCTTGTATGTGTGTGTTTGGACAGTGTGTAATATTACCGTTCTTAAAAGTATTGACTTTAATTTCTATGTCAGAAAAGAAGTATACATTGTAAAAGTACTTCCATTGAGGTTGGAACTTTCTGATGCAAAGAATAGTATGTCAAATTATAAACGAAGTACCGAACTGCTATATATGAACGTTTATCCTCCACCTAGTATTGGAGTATGTATAAAGCTAGCCCGTTTGATAAAGAAAAGGTAAGTCATCTCAAGGAATATGGAGACCGGGCATTTTCTTCTTTTGCTCCTCGATCGCCTGTGGAATTCCCTCCCACCATCTATTTGCGAAATTGCCAACCTGGACCACTTCAAAGCTTCACTCAAAACTGATGAATGGTAGTTTCCAGATTTACAATTTATCATTTAGAACCTACTCTAATTGCAAATTAGGTGATATACTATGCAACAGTGCCATTGTGATAATGTGTATGATCCAGTGTAGATACATAGTGTTGGAACAACATCTTCCATCTTCCATCTCTCCCTTATCTCTCTTGGGTCACTCTGTACAGAGGTCAACCCTCACTCGTGGTAGGGGAACACACACACACACACACTCTCTCTTCCTCTCCCTTTCTTCATGTTTATACCAGGGAAGCCCTGTTTATACTTAAGAGCTCAGATTAGAAGTTGGAAACACTGTGAAGAGTTTGCATTTGCTTGGCACAAGGGATTATCTGAACATTATTATTTGGTAGTTTTCATTCGAATCAA
The DNA here is from genome assembly GCA_035222895.1 of Strongylocentrotus droebachiensis. Lineage (NCBI taxonomy): Eukaryota > Metazoa > Echinodermata > Echinoidea > Camarodonta > Strongylocentrotidae > Strongylocentrotus > Strongylocentrotus droebachiensis. The sequence continues at coordinate 25,406 of JAVYIG010008993.1, forward strand.
CCTGCTCATAATTATCCCATAGGCCTAATTGTATTTAAAGGTTAATGTTTGGATGTTGATTGGCTTATAATACAACATGATTGTATTGCTGTACATTGCAAAGTATGCAATATACAGCAATACAATCATGGAAGTTATCAAATTTCTTAGTGACAATCAATATTCTTTAGTCTATATTTTTTGTCTTGTATATAGTTTATGATTATTTCTTTATATCGTCCCTTTTTCACGAAGTGACAGTAATGAGGAAAATTGCATATAATTTCGTTTTTTTTTTTTTGTTGCATTTTTTTCGACATCATTCACTAACATCTTAAACCTCACAAAATTTGAACCAGAATAATATCTTATTATGTCACTATGACGATGACGTAAACAAGAAAATACCTAGTAAAAGGATTTCCTGTTTTCACGAAGTGACGGCTAAGTACTCGCTGCGCTCATCCCTTTCGATAAGTGTCCCCTTTTCTACTCATCATTAAACGTGCCCCAATTTCAAGCGATTAAGATATTTCCCCGAAAGCTCGATGGCTACGCTCGCTCGCATTTATAGATGTTATAGTTATGTTACTTATAAAGGCCTTTTTAGTCTTCCGTTATGGGAATGTGCTTAGAACCACATCAGGATTGTTGTTTTTTTCACTTTATAAGAAGTAAATATTTGCACTGGGACCTAACAAATCTTAAAATTAATCCTCCCTCGCTTTGCTCGCTCGCAAATGAATTTTCAGATCACAACACAAATGCAAAGTATGATGCTTAAGCAATATCTTATATGATGTATAAAGAGAAACAAAAAGTGATAATGTAATTACAATATATAGGGGTATATACCAATGCCGAAAAATTGTACATTTTCGCTTTGAGATTTCCCTTCGAAGGTGCCCTTTTCCCCACAAGGTGCCCTTTTTTGTTGGTGCCCCCCCCCCCGACTTTGAAAGTCGCTCCGCCGCCTCTGCCGCCAAATAATCCGAACATAAGAATCAACCGAGGGTAATCAAGTGTTAAACGAATTTATCATAAGTCATTGAAAAATTAATTAATACTGCTTGTCAAGTATTATTAAAGAGCAGCAAAGGCGAACGCGATTGTCGCTACAATTCAGAAATCATGACTTGGATTGCTTTTCTCTCAAGATTACCGTGAGATATCAAGCTACATAAAACTATGATTGACAAAAAAGATATAGTCTTTAAAACATTCAGAAACATAAGAACTTTAATGAATAAAACATAATGCAAATGAATAAGACTAGAATGAATAGGACAAAAGTTCATTTTTACCATTTAAATCATCATGTACCAAATACCTAAGCAAAATTCGAACCAGATGCATTTAATGTTAAGCTTAAAGACAATGATTTATGACAATGTCAATTGTGAGTTTATCGTCTATATAGACGTATTGCAAAAGATAATCAGGATAATAAGGATCCGAATGATACCTCTACTATTAGGTCTACTTCTACATGTACTATATACTACACTACTGCCATTGTAGAACTTATTGGCATGCAGCCAGTTTCTTGAACAAAAGAATCAACCGAGGGTAATCAACTGTTAAACGAATTTATCATGAGTCCTTGACAAATTAATTTATACTGCTTGTCAAATATTATTGAAGAACAGCAAAGGCGAACGCGATTGTCGCTACAATTCAGAAATCATTGCTTGGATTGCTTTTCTCTCAAAATTACGGAGGGATATCAAGCTACATATAGAACTATGATCGACAAAAAAGATATTGTCTTGAAAACAGTCAGAAACATTACAACTTGAATGAATAAAACATAATGCAAATGAATAAGAATAGAATGAATAGTATACAAGTTCATTTTTAACATTTATATCATCAAGTACCAAATACCTAAGCAAAATTCGAACCAGATGCATTTAATGGTAAGCTTATAGACAATGATTAATTACAATTGTCAATTGTCGTGAGCTTATCGTCTATATAGACGTATCGCAAAAGATAATCAGGATAATAAGGATCAGAATGATACCTCTACTACTAGCCTTCTTCTTTATGACTATACTATACTGTCATTGTAGATTATGCTGATGATACAGATGATAATAATGATATGATAACAATTATAATAATACTACTTATATTAATCGTCATTATAATCATCATGTTCATATTCATCATAATGATAACAATAATAATGATTATAATAATTAAAATAATAATTTATATTAACAATAATAATCACAATAACAAACATAATAATTACAAAAATAACATTAGTAACACCACCAACCATAATAAAAATTGTTGTCATTATTATTGTGATACTGCTCCTAGTACTACTCCTACTACATGTACTAGGAAGAAGGAGGGGAAGAGGAAGAATCGTATTGTTTATTTTCTGTATTATCGATGCATACAAATGCACAGGGAGGTAAGAGAGGGAAAGTAAGGCGATGAAGAGGGAGAAAGAGGAAGAGAGAACGAGAGGGGGTAGCCTATGGCCCGGGTTCAAATTCAGTTCTCTTTAATTTATTTGACCCAGTACTGATGATCATAATTGTATCTACCATGTGATTGCGATGTGTACGCCACACCGAATATAGCACTAGCTCATATTTGTTTATTGTTGTAAAGAACTTATTGGCATGCAGTCAGTAGATTTTCATCATGTGTTTGATCTTGTTATTGAAAACAAGATCAAACACATCATCATAATCTACAGAGTGCAACCAAACATTTCTTAACAACAATTGAAATTTCTTTCAGGAAGCCTAACACTAAAAGCTGTTTTTGATTCAAAGAGCATCGTAAAGACGATGAACAAATAAAAATAATAATACATTCATTTCTATTTTCCCCGCCAAATAATCCGAACAAAAGATTCAACCGAGGGTAATCAACTATTAAACGAATTTGTCATGAGTCGTTCAAAAAATTTATTAATACTGCTTGTCAAATATTATTGAAGAACAGCAAATGCGAACGCGATTGTCGCTACAATTCAGAAATCATTGCTTGGATTGCTTTTCTCTCAAAATTACGGTGAGATATCAAGCTACATAGAACTATGATCGACAAAAAAGATATTGTCTTGAAAACAGTCAGAAACATTACAACTTGAATGAATAAAACATAATGCAAATGAATAAGAATAGAATGAATAGGATGCAAGTTCATTTTTAACATTTAAATCATCAAGTACCAAATACCTAAGCAAAATTCGAACCAGATGCATTTAATAGTAAGCTTATAGACAATGATTCATTACAACTGTCAATTGTCGTGAGCTTATCGTCTTTATATACTGTTACAGAAATTGGATGCTCGAACGATTTAAAAGGGAGGTCTGAATTGGAGACTAGCTTTAATTTGGGCAAGGTTCTTGAGAGTGTGTAAAAGTTCGTAGCTGAGCTAGGCCGAGGTAGTTTTTAGGAGACAGATTTTGTTAGAACTTAGAGTATAGTAGCCTATAATCTAGGCGGAGTGCCGAGCTTTTTTCTTTGCTGCTAGACTAACCTTAAGCAGAACGTCTGATACGGCGAGACTACGAACCGTGAGTCGCGAAGCGGCTCACGGTTCGTAGTCGTATCAGACGTATCAGACGTTCTGCTTAGGGTTAGTCTAGCAGCAAAGAAAAAAGCTCGGCACTCCGCCTAGATTATAGGCTAAGAGTATAGGAGCTGGGAGGATGTTGCTCGGGAGCATCATCAATTAGCCAAAGGGCAAGAACCAGTATAAATGTGAGTTAAGTGTAACTGTTATTAGGTTGTGGCAAGTAAATATATTGGATATCACCACCATGTTTCTTGTGAATAAACATCAGTTACTTAAAAATCATTGTTCGATAACTTCTCTCAGAGACTGTACTTGTATGTGTGTATGACTTGGCCCTGGCCTTGCGTGAGCATTAATTTAGGCTAGACTAAACATCTACCCTGCAGTCTTTAAATTCCCCATTTTCTTATAAAAGGTCGCTGCCTGAAAGAAGCAGCGTAGGATTGTCTGAGGGACAACCAGAAGAAACGCGGGAGTTGTTACTGAGACGACAAGACCTGTTCTCCAAGGGATCCATGGACTTGGGACAGACAAGCATAGTCGCACACAAGATAGAGACGGGTGATGCTGAACCTAGTTTACCCCTAGCTAAGAGGGAGGAGGCTGCCAGAGCTCTTGATGAGATGAAGTCACAAGGAGTGATAGAGCCAGCATCAGGAGAATGGGGTTCAATGATTGAACTCGTTAAGAAAGATGGCAGTATGCGTTTTTGCGTGGAATATCGATGTTTGAATCAGGTGACAAAGAAAGATTCTTTCCCGCTTCCTCGTATTGACGACATCTTAGATGCATTGACGGGCTCCCAGTGGTTTTGCGCCCTTGACCTGAAGTCCGGATATTGGCATCCTCGGAGGAAGAAAGGTGTATCACCTAAATTGATGTCAGACTTGTGAGACCCTTACTCTGTTCTAAAGAAGATAAACGATGTAGTCTACAGGATCCAGTTGACGAAAAGGAGTAAACCAAGAGTGGTTCACAGAGAACGTCTTTGCAAGTACAAGGGACAGAAGCTAGGAGCCCTGGCTCCATGTAAGTGATGATAATTGTTCTTTCATTGCCGTAGCAACACAAATTAGTATTGAGGAGCATTCCAAGCTCAGCGAGAAACATCAAGTGTGACAACCTGATGATGCTCTGGATGAAGAACCCTCGAGAGAAAACAGTCACGAGCATCAGCATCGTCAAAGGAAGTCTCCCAATAGATATGGTTGGGATTAGCTGGTAACTTTGACAGCTGTGTATCACGGTTATCACATTGTCTATAATTGTAGTGGGTTACATTTACACATAGTTATGGATTATTATTTTTAATCGAGGATATTGCTATGGTTAAGGACTTGGTTTTCATTAAATTCCTTGTTAGGTTTTAATGGTTATGCTTACGACTAGCTGGTTCTTTTCACATTAGCAGAGCTAGAGTGCTTGAAAGTCAGTACCTTCTTCCAGCAGGGATACAGCACAGTTATGTGTGGGAAGTTTTCAGTGAAGTTGCTGTGTAACTGCTTATGAAACAAATATGGCAGAATTGTTTTTTTTTGTATATTGAGATTACAATAAGTTTTTATAAAAATATTGCCACAACCTAGTTAGTTGCATTTTCTCTTATTATGGCTATTTACATAAAAGCCAATTTTCTGCATGTGTATACCTAATATACGCATATATGGTTGTACCACTCTGGTACACCTTTTTCTGCAAAAGATGTTATTTTGTTGCAGAAATATCTACTTGGAAGCCAGAATTGGATGGCAGATTTTCTCCATCACGTAGCTGAGGCCTGACGAGCAGATAGTGAGGTACCTTACCGAGGAAGCTTCAAGCCAGGACGCGAGATGCCAGTACCGCAAGACGCCGGGATGCCGTCCCAAAGTATCTTCACGCGTGTCGGATGAGCGTATCTGGTCTCCATGGCAAAGTGTGTCGGATGAGCGAATCTGGTCTCCATGGCAACGCGTGTCGGATGAGCGAATCTGGTCTCCATGGCAACGCGTGTCGGATGAGCGTATCTGGTCTCCATGGTAACGCGGTTCGTGTTTATAACGGTGAACAATTTTTATATTAAATGCCATGCAATTTTATGCAGCCTTACGAAATCCATCGAACTTTTGAAAGCTTTTATAGTGAACACTTGCATGGACTATTAGTGGAATTTCATCTATTTGCATTGATTAGAGAAACAAATAATTGGTCACCATGAGTGATGACAGGACTCCATTTAGCTGAAGCAACTTTGAAGATGCAAATGAACTTAAGGAGTCAGACACTTATTCCATTGTGCTGCTGAACTTTTCGAATGAACCAGTCGAACGTAGAACTGAGGGACCAACATTTTGGTGTTATTAGCATTCCTCGATATTGAACTTGTGAAGAGAAACACAAATATTGTTAAGTGTTCTTATAAAGGAGGACTTGTAGGAATCACATTACTATGATTTATCAAAGAGAGTAGAAAGAATGAGAATACTGAAGTGGCTTAATTCTGGCTAAAATCACTAACTCAGCTAGGTACCCCGAATCCAGGGACGAAATATTGAAGGCCGTTCTGTTTAGTTCTTTTGTTATATTCCAGGGAAGACGTGAGCCAGCATGGAAATTGGATCAATACCTCAAATTGTAATTTATCAATCTCTATCGATTAACTTTCCATCATTTCCTGCTTATCAATGAACTTGTAGACATTATGTACCAAACTGGCAATATTTACCGTAATACGTCACTTATTTCGATTCAATTATACCATTATTGATTAATGTATCATGTTTGGGGATCTTTCCTTCCTCATCATAATGTTACAATCTTCTTCTTTTATCCTGTTCTGTACTATCCCACTTCTGTTTTCTCTCCTTTTCTCCTTTTCACCTCTTCCCTTTCCCTTTCTCTCTATCCCGGTGCTCCTTGTTATCACATATATTGTTACATTGTAATTGCAATGACGAATATTTTATATTATTATTGTTAATGTACTTTGTTATTGTACATAGTTTTGATTATAACCTGCCGCCTAACCCACTGGGTTGACGGGCCTGGTTTTTTGTGTATGCATGATCTCTAATAAAGACTTGATTTATCATCATTATAAATATATCAGTTACAAATTGTAGTTCACTTTTTTTTAAATATTACAGATTTACTTGAGAGAATAATTTGAGAAGAAATAAACAATCAGAAAAAATTTGCAAAAAGTAACCACTTTTTCAAAGATTTCTTTCTTTCAGATTTGTTTTTACATATACTTTTCAATGTCATAATAACACTTTATCGCTGATATTATGTGATCAAAAGCTGGCAAACACTTTTTGCATTTGGCTGCAAAACTTTCTTTCCTACTATAATCATATTACAGTTGAGGGCACTGTTTTTATTTTCATGAAACCTAAACAATTTATTTTAATTTTTAAACTTACTAAGTACATTATTACGGGACAGCCAATACTCAAGTTTTGACCATATTTCGTTTGAATGAATATAATAACAACATTTATGTTTAATCGTTTATTCACTGTTATTATAGAATGTACATAAGTTATCTGTAACTAATTTAAACGTTAACAAAGCATCTTTCATATAAATAATTATATTCAGTATCTTGAACTGAAACCATCTCATGTTTACATCGACAGTTGAATAAAAGGGAAGTAGGTAATAAGAACTCCACACAGTTGCGCATTGTATAGTGGTATATTCTTTGTAATATTCACCCGCCATGAATAACTAAAGAGATATACGATGGAGGTAAGAATGATTGGAACATATGAGGAGCAAAAACTTTCAGAATAAATGAATCTTCTTTTCCATGGAATTTTAAGTGATTTAAAATGCATAAATATGATGGCATAGCACACACACAAAAACGCGAAAACCTACTTCATAGTTTGTTTCTTTGTTTTTATTTCAGCACATACCCCCAAAAAAAATACAATCAAAAGAAAATAGCCCCTACCAAAAAAAAAAAAAAAAAAAAAAAATGACGAAAAAAAATGTATTTATATATATATATATATATATAATAAATAAATATATACTTAGATTTTGTATATTCCTCCGTTGCCTGCTGATCGCTCGCAAGGCGTGAAACTCGGAGTTGCAACCATGTTCCATTATAGTCTGCCCTATCCAATATATATAAATATATATATATATATATATATATTTATAAATACCTACCAACAGCTTATCAGTTAGAAAATATCACCAAGAACGAAATAACGTACACAGAAATAAACAAAAACAGAGAAACAGACGGATGGTTAACCCATTTTTAACTGCACTTGCAGGTCCTCTTACCAAACAAGAAAGACTCCTAATGTAAAATTTTAAATTGATATTCGACTGTTTTCACACTTTACTTATTATCTAAGTGATCCTTTGAAGTACATACACAATGTATATATATATTTGCTTCACATGTAGAATACACAACATCGCGTTTTAAGTATTTCAGTGATACATGTTATAAAATGCATTATGAATTAGATGCGCCATTTCATAGTGCAAACAGTTTAAAAGTCCGTTATAGGATGCTAAATGTATGACATTGCATATTATTTACATATGGAATAATGGTGGGCTTCATCTTGAATAATAGAGTGAATTGGTGTTAATACCTTTTTTTAAAAGTCATTTCCTGCGACTTGTTTTCCACTTTGTAGACTTCCTAGCACTATTTTATTACCTTCATTATTTTTCATAATAATAATTTAACAAGACAGTAATGATAACAATGAAGTCTTGTACTTTGCTCACATTGGTGTTATTCCATTTTCATTCCTGCCAATGTACCAGACTCGTGCCATATATGAAAATGGCGCTCCACTATTAATACCCCTGCTTTAGCACGGCTATCATTACAGCGCTCGAGGTTAAAGGAGATATGAAAATAAAATCAGCCTAATTAACTTTCACTTCACTTCACTTTGAACAATTCAAATAATTGTTTTTCTATTACTCAATCAAAACATGAAAAAAATGCTAACATAAAATGAATATCGAATGACATTTGCAACATGACATTGAAAATAAAATGATTTGTAATATTATAATATTAATATTTTGATATGGTTCAATTAATTCTTTATCACAATCATTAAAAAAAATATGACAATGATATAAACAGTGTAAAATTAAAGATAAAGTTGAGTTCTGATCAAACGATTGCATTGTGAAAGAAATGGTGTGGAATCGATCAGAAAAAGATGATCATGTAGCATATAGATATTGGTGTGTACTGCAAGGTTCTGGGGTCATCAAAATGATAAGAAAATCGGCCCAGTCTTGGTAAGGTAACAAGCACTGTACACAGAAAGATGTATGGGACTACACAAACATGTGGCATAAAAATAGAACCTCATCTTTAAGGTGTTACTTGTAATATTTAGAATATGAAGGCATTTTAAAAGCCATGCTTTTCAGGGGACATTTTGTTTTCTGATGTTCTTACACACTTGCATAATAACTACGCTCACAAATTATTTTTGAACTCTCCCCAGAACTCAACCTTCTCTTTAAGTCTGTGTTCAATAGAAGTTAACATGCCTCAGGAAAAATGGAAACTAGTCCAAAGTTGAAAAAAAAAAACTTGTAGGGCATAGTCATAATATATCGATAAGAAATCAAAGCATTTTAAGATAGAAAATATATAAGTACATCATACGTCAACCTCCAAGAAGCAGAACATGTTGTTGTGTGTATGGATTACTCAAAGCAGAAAAATGAAAGGAAGGAAGCAAGAAAGAGAAACAAATGCCCACACGCACGGCTCGGAACTCATATGCATAATCAATACACAGTACAGCAGCAGTGCATTTGGGGACGGAGGACTAGTCTAGCTAGGCTCCAACAGCCACGACATGTTGAGGAAGTAGCTATATACGTATTTGTATAGACTTCCGTGGACTTATTCCGAATCATTGGTTCATAAAGTATTAAACAGGGACGGATCTAGGGGGGGGCACAGGGGGCACGTCCCCCCTCCCGGCCAAAAAATTGTTAAAACCAGCCCCAAATTCACCAAAAATGTACTGGAAAACAGGGACGTGCCCCCCCCCCCCGGCCAATTTTTTTTTTCTAAATGTGCTCTTACCCCCCCCCCCCCCCCCCCCCCCCCCGCTTACTCAGCGGCTGGGTGAGTCGTTGCGATTTTTGTTGGGACCAAGAATTAAATTCCCAGCTTAAATCTCATATATGGCGTCAACCAAAGCTTTTTAATATTAGAAGAACTTCTTTCATAAGTTCAAAATGTTAATATTTTGTTTGGGTTATCGAACGGAACACTCCTTTATATTAAAGATAAATGTTATGCCTTAACTAAATACAATCGAGGTACCGGTTTTTAGGAATTTGTCTGATCAATTGCCAGAAATTTATTGTTTTTTCCCCCTTTTTTGTTGTTGCTTTCACACACATATATATTATACTTATACCAATTAAGGTTCGAATGAATTCTACAAATATCAAAAACTCGAATTAAAATCTAGAAGATTTCATTCTTCAGATTTTCAAACAGATTTATATATATAAAAATATATATAAACATATATCAACTACAAATTTATACAACTAAAATATTCTTATCCCTTGTAAATTTGACGTATTTTGGGTTTTTCATAACTCAAAATGAAAGGGGGACTGGTTGTAGTAGGGTCTGTGATGAATACTCTTAGACGCAAGGTTTGATAATGTCACATTATCAAGGAAGACAAATTGGGAGAAGAACAAATTGTTCACATAAAAATAAATGACAATATATAAAAAGGGTTCGAATGATTTAGTTATAAATTGTAAAATACAGGTATCTTATATCGAGGGTTCAGTGACACGAAGACGTAACTCCATATTTTGCCAAAATGAGTATTTTATATCATAATTTTTAACACAATATGGGCCTTCCAAGAAACACAAAGGAGTTAACTCCACCAAAACCCCATTGGAGTCAATGGCTATTGAAACGTAGACTTAACTCCTTAAGGCCCAAGTGTTCAGTGACACAAACACTACTTTTTTTTTCTCAAAATGGCCAAAATGGAGTTACGTCTTTGTGTCACTGACCCCTCGATATATATATATATACATAAAGAAATATATCAGGAATGACATTAGAAGTCATGTGGGAAGCCGGTTGGTTTAATGCAAGATTTTTGCCAGAAATCGTGTATGGAAAGATGCTCCTTTTCCCCTCCCTGGTACTCTCCCTTGTAACGACCGGTTAATTTCTTTTCATGATCCAATACTTTAGCGACTACTTTACACATAAATGGTGCAGATTTAAGTGACTGTGCTGCCATCCTTCGTATTGACCCTTGTTTCTTCCATTCAAAATATGAATTGTACAATGTCTCATTTGAATCAAGAAGATGTATATAATCGGCGAGCTCAGCAAAATCTTTAAAATCCTGTAGATGTATAAATGAATTTGGGGGCGCAACACGCTCATAATCTGCCCGCGGAGGGCCATAGACGATGGGTACAATGTCATGGCTGAGAGAATTCCACCAGAACTTTTCTGTGATGTAGTCCCTGCATTCGCTGTTTTCCACTGCCAGGTAGAACTTATGACTCGTAATGCGCTTCCAGCAGCCATCTGAGTTCCTAGGGCACTTTATGTTTCCACAACCTCCATACATGTCGACGCTGACGTGCTTTGCAAGTGTTTTAACAAATTCATGACGCCTCCAAGAAGCTGTACCGCAATTGGATGCAGCCCAGGCCACTAATCCATTTTTCTCCTTGGCCCAATTGCGATTTTCACCAGAAGAAATCTGCGGTAGGGTCTCATCATAGAGACCATACGGTAAGTGTATCGTTGACGATGGCCTGTATGACATCGTGTAGTTGTATATGCGGTCATATTTACTGGGTGGTATTGCATTTCCTCCCGTGTGTCTAGGACTCTCTAAGGAGTAGAAAACCCAGGCTTGATTTAATGGGCGTCTCCTTTGCATCTCTGTCCAATTCCACCGCGATCGATGAAAGAAAACTACGGAGTCACTTTTCACCATGGTCTCATAACTCTTATCCTCGACCAAACTAATTCCACATTCAAGCCCTGGGCATTGGGATTTTGCCGGCGTCTGGGGGCTCGCGCTGCCTCTCCATATCTGGACCTGACGGTAACAAAGTGGCTTACTTTCAGATTGCGATGTTTCATTTTCAAGATGGGAAGAACTCCTCCCGTTAGCTTCTGGTTCGAGCAGGTTGTTTCTTACTCCGCTAGCATTCCGTATTAACCAGTGTGGAGCAATCGGAGGCGCGTTGTGCATACCGTTCTGATCGTAGCTAAGAAGATCCAATCTGTAAAATCCACCAATTGAAAAACACGTAAGCGCTGCTAGACAAAATGATATCACCTCCTTACCATTCATAGCTCTCATGGTTACTCTATTTTGATCCACGTAGCTACACCAATGTTTCGAAGTAAACACCAAGTTTACTAGAATTTGACGCCAGTACTACTAACTATTCCGGAACGACATGCATAAAGCATCAACTATATTGAGCTTCATATCCAAGTACGTAATGTCTCGTAATACGCGTTCACCTGATGATGATTATAGCTGGCCGTTGGGGTCGACATAAGTTTATTTCTAGTACGTTTTGGATTTCCCATATATATATATGCCAGTGTAACATCCATGAGAGAACTACTTGATATCCCAACCCTTGAAGAAAGAAGAAAAAGGGCACGTTTTTCAATGTTCTACAAGATAGCAAATAACGAAATTGCGATACCAATACCGGATTACATCAAACCGAGGGAGCGAACTACAAGGAGAGGAGTCAACAACAACGATATATGAGACTCTTCAATGGACACTTACAAATTTAGTTATTTCCCCGGGACACTTAAGGATTTTCGTCGAACTGCCTTCTTTGGAGCAGTTCAATTAAGGTGGCTCTTGAAACAATTAAGTTCCCTTTTCAGGAACTGTACCGCATAGAGCTGTATATAAAAACTCTATGCCTTACCCTCAACTAGATGCTGAACAGGCGTTGATAAGTATTACCATAGAAGTAGAAGTAGAACAATCCCGTGTGAGTCCAAAAAAAAATTACACCTAAAAAATTGCAAATTATTTTGCAATCATCTATTTATCATCTATGAACAGTAAATTCGTATACATCTTATGAAAGAGCGTTTTATCCCAAATCATTTGGTATCATTTGTGTGTGGTATGTGTTCAGCTTCGGTGAACAGAAGGCATTGTTTGCGAGAGTGCGAAAAATCGACTCGCGCCAAGGTATTAATGCCTACAGTATGTGATATGGATCAGATTAGAAGTTGGAAACACTGTGAAGAGTTTGCATTTGCTTGGCACAAGGGATTATCTGAACATTATTATTTGGTAGTTTTCAATCGAATCAACCTGCTCATAATTATCCCATAGGCCTAATTGTATTTAAAGGTTGATGTTTGGATGTTGATTGGCTTATAATACAACATGATTGTATTGCTGTATATTGCAAACGTGGAAGTTATCAAATTTCTTAGTGACAATCAATATTCTTTAGTCTATATTTTTTGTCTTGTATATAGTTTATGATTATTCCTTTATATCGTCCCTTTTTCACGAAGTGACAGTAATGAGGAAAATTGCATATAATTTCGTTTTTTTTTTTTTGCATTTTTTTCGACATCATTCACTAACATCTTAAACCTCACAACATTTTGAACCACAATTATATCTTATTATGTCACTATGACGATGACGTAAACAAGAAAATACCTAGTAAAAGGATTTCCTGTTTTCACGAAGTGACGGCTAAGTACGCGCTGCGCTCATCCCTTTCGATAAGTGTCCCCTTTTCTACTCATCATTAAACGTGCCCCAATTTCAAGCGATTAAGATATTTCCCCGAAAGCTCGCTCGCTACGCTCGCTCGCATTTATAGATGTTATAGTTATGTTACTTATTAAAGGCCTTTTTAGTCTTCCGTTATGGGAATGTGCTTAGAACCACATCAGGATTGGTTTTGTTTCACTTTATAAAAAGTAAATATTTGCACTGGGACCTAACAACTCTTAAAATTAATCCTCCCTCGCTTTGCTCGCTCGCAAATGAATTTTCAGATCACAACACAAATGCAAAGTATGATGCTTAAGCAATATCTTATATGATGTATAAAGAGAAACAAATACTGAAAATGTAATTACAATATATAGGGGTATATCCCAATGCCGAAAAATTGTACATTTTCGCTTTAAGATTTCCCTTCGAAGGTGCCCTTTTCCCCAGAAGGTGCCCTTTTTTGTTGGTGCCCCCCCCCCCCGACTTTGAAAGTCGCTCCGCCGCCTCTGCCGCCAAATAATCCGAACATAAGAATCAACCGAGGGTAATCAACTATTAAACGAATTTATCATGAGTCATTGAAAAATTAATTAATACTGCTTGTCAAGTATTATTGAAGAGCAGCAAAGGCGAACGAGATTGTCGCTACAATTCAGAAATCATTGCTTGGATTGCTTTTCTCTCAAAATTACCGTGAGATATCAAGCTACATAAAACTATGATCGACAAAAAAGATATAGTCTTTAAAAAATTCAAAAACATTAGAACTTGAATGAATAAAACATAATGCAAATTAATGAGAATAGAATGAATAGGACAATAATAATCACAATAACAAACATAATAATTACAAAAATAACATTAGTATTTTAAACACCACCAACCATAATAAAAATTGTTGTCATTATTATTATGATACTGCTGCTAATATTACTCCTACTACATGTACTAGGAAGAAGGAGGGGAAGAGGAAGAATCGTATTGTTAATTTTCTGTATTATCGATGCATACAAATGCACAGGGAGGTAAGAGAGGGAAAGTAAGGCGATGAAGAGGGAGAGAGGGGAAGAGAGAACGAGAGGGGGTAGCCTATGGCCCGGGTTCAAATTCAGTTCTCTTTAATTTATTTGACCCAGTACTGATGATCATCATTTTATCTACCATGTGATTGCCATGTGTACGCCACACCGAATAGCACTAGCTCACACTTGTTTATTGTTGTAAAGAACTTATTGGCATGCAGCCAGTTTCTTGAACAAAAGAATCAACCGAGGGTAATCAACTATTAAACGAATTTGTCATGAGTCATTCAAAAAATTTATTAATACTGCTTGTCAAATATTATTGAAGAACAGCAAAGGCGAACGCGATTGTCGCTACAATTCAGGAATCATTGCTTGGATTGCTTTTCTCTCAAAATTATCGTGAGATATCAAGCTACATAGAACTATGATCGACAAAAAAGATATTGTCTTGGAAACAGTCAGAAACATTAGAACTTGAATAAATAAAACATAATGCAAATGAATAAGAATAGAATGAATAGGATACAAGTTCATTTTTAACATTTAAATCATCAAGTACCAAATACCTAAGCAAAATTCAAACCAGATTAATGGTAGCTTAAAGACAATGATTCATGACAATTGTCAGTTTTCGTGAGTTTATCGTCTATATAGACGTATCGCAAAAGATAATCAGGATAATAAGGATCAGAATGATACCTCTACTACTAGGCCTACTTCTACATGACTATATTTTACTACTGTCATCGTACAATATGCTGATAATACAGATGATAATAATGATATGATAACAATTATAATAATACTACTTATATTAATCGTCATTATAATCATCATGTTCATATTCATCATAATGATAACAATAATAATGATTATAATAATTAAAATAATAATTTATATTAACAATAATAATCACAATAACAAACATAATAATTACAAAAATAACATTAGTAACACCACCAACCATAATCATAATTGTTGTCATTATTATTATGATACTGCTGCTAATATTACTCCTACTACATGTACTAGGAAGAAGGAGGGGAAGAGGAAGAATCGTATTGTTTATTTTCTGTATTATCGATGCATACAAATGCACAGGGAGGTAAGAGAGGGAAAGTAAGGCGATGAAGAGGGAGAAAGAGGAAGAGAGAACGAGAGGGGGTAGCCTATGGCCCGGGTTCAAATTCAGTTCTCTTTAATTTATTTGACCCAGTACTGATGATCATAATTTTATCTACCATGTGATTGCGATGTGTACGCCACACCGAATAGCACTAGCTCACATTTGTTTATTGTTGTAAAGAACTTATTGGCATGCAGCCAGTTTCTTGAACAAAAGAATCAACCGAGGGTAATCAACTATTAAACGAATTTTTCATGAGTCATTCAAAAAATTTATTAATACTGCTTGTCAAATATTATTGAAGAACAGCAAATGCGAACGCGATTGTCGCTACAATTCAGAAATCATTGCTTGGATTGCTTTTCTCTCAAAATTACGGTGAGATATCAAGCTACATATAGAACTATGATCGACAAAAAAGATATTGTCTTGAAAACAGTCAGAAACATTACAACTTGAATGAATAAAACATAATGCAAATGAATAAGAATAGAATGAATAGTATACAAGTTCATTTTTAACATTTAAATCATCAAGTACCAAATACCTAAGCAAAATTCGAACCAGATGCATTTAATGGTAAGCTTATAGACAATGATTCATTACAATTGTCAATTGTCGTGAGCTTATCGTCTATATAGACGTATCGCAAAAGATAATCAGGATAATAAGGATCAGAATGATACCTCTACTACTAGCCTTCTTCTTTATGACTATACTATACTGTCATTGTAGATTATGCTGATGATACAGATGATAATAATGATATGATAACAATTATAATAATACTACTTATATTAATCGTCATTATAATCATCATGTTCATATTCATCATAATGATAACAATAATAATGATTATAATAATTAAAATAATAATTTATATTAACAATAATAATCACAATAACAAACATAATAATTACAAAAATAACATTAGTAACACCACCAACCATAATAATAATTGTTGTCATTATTATTATGATACTGCTCCTAGTACTACTCCTACTACATGTACTAGGAAGAAGGAGGGGAAGAGGAAGAATCGTATTGTTTATTTTCTGTATTATCGATGCATACAAATGCACAGGGAGGTAAGAGAGGGAAAGTAAGGCGATGAAGAGGGAGAAAGAGGAAGAGAGAACGAGAGGGGGTAGCCTATGGCCCGGGTTCAAATTCAGTTCTCTTTAATTTATTTGACCCAGTACTGATGATCATCATTTTATCTACCATGTGATTGCCATGTGTACGCCACACCGAATAGCACTAGCTCGCATTTGTTTATTGTTGTAAAGAACTTATTGGCATGCAGCCAGTTTCTTGAACAAAAGAATCAACCGAGGGTAATCAACTATTAAACGAATTTTTCATGAGTCATTCAAAAAATTTATTAATACTGCTTGTCAAATATTATTGAAGAACAGCAAAGGCGAACGCGATTGTCGCTACAATTCAGAAATCATTGCTTGGATTGCTTTTCTCTCAAAATTATCGTGAGATATCAAGCTACATAGAACTATGATCGACAAAAAAGATATTGTCTTGGAAACAGTCAGAAACATTAGAACTTGCATGAATAAAACATAATGCAAATGAATAAGAATAGAATGAATAGGACACAAGTTCATTTTTACCATTTAAATCATCATGTACCAAATACCTAAGCAAAATTCGAGCCAGACGCATATAATGGTAAGCTTAAAGACAACGATTTATGACAAATTGTAAGTGTCATGCCTTTGAGTTTATCGTCTAGACGTATTGCAAAAGATAATCAGGATAATAATGATCAGAATGATACCTCTACTTCTAGGCCTACTTTTACATGTAGTATACTACACTACTGCCATTGTTGAGTATCATGAAACTGTTTCACACAAGAAAAATCCCATATGTTTTAAACGCGCGCGTTTACGAGCCGTCACTTCGTGAAAACGAAATCAAAGCTTTCTATGTAATTTGTGTTTTCACGAAATGACGATTGTGTTACTAAATAACAGAGGAATAAAAAAGCAGCTATAGCAAGAGGTAAATGTACTCTATCTCGTAGTTCCAGTTATTTTATCTGTACATCAATTGAACATAACGTTTTTCCGTATTTAGTGTCCATTTCGGAAATTCCACCCACGAGAGAAAAATCCCGTATGTTTTACGCGCGCGTCTACGAGCCGTCACTTCGTGAAAACAAAATTACAGCGCGTCCTTGAATTTCGTGTTTTCACGAAGTGACGGTTATGTTTACAGCTCATTTCCCCCAAAAATATAAGAAATTATGGAAATAATTAAACATAGAACTAAACAATGAAATATGTTCTATCCCATGATACATTAAAGAGGTTGAGATTATAGTTTGAAAGTTTGAAAGCGATTTATTAAAAACTAACTTTCTTTTAATTGCGCGCTCATCCGTCACTTTGTGAAAATAGGGACGATATGTCATATGGGTAGTCGAAGCATAATAATAGTGCAATAAGTATAGGTGAATCAAATGCAGATTGCAGTATTGATCGATAAGCTCGTTTTCCTTAAACGATAGTTACACCTGAGATTATGTATGTGTTGTGTGCTGGAGGAATACAACATATTTCTATGTTAGTATTATTATTTCTTAATCTGAGAGGATAATAGAATAGCGCGTTTAGATGAGATTTTCTAGGTACAAGGAAGGTCTAATTTAGAGTTAGGGTATAACGAATCACCATATTAGGTATGAATATGATGTGTACTTATAAGAACAAAACATATATAACATTATCTGTATATAAGTGTTTATTCGATTTGATAATGAAACTGTTCTAATAATAATGTACATGTAGATGTTAGTTAAATAGGAACTCTGTAGGGCCATGCATTATGGTTCAAGGCATGCCCACATAAAGGATTTGTTTATGTTAGGGGTCGGGGCCAAATGCAATAAATTATTGATAATTTATTGCATTTCTTTTTTTTCTTTTTTTATTTGTGGGGGCGGCGATGTACCTTAGCCCCCGCTGTTTACTCGTACCAAGGGAATACTGCGGGGAGGGTGGACCGAATGGCGCAGCGTGGTCGTACTGATTTTTTTGAACTCCCCTACCTTTCTTCTTTCTCTTTTTTTTTTCTTTCCCTTTCTCTCCTATTTACCTTTTCCTTCCTTCTCTCTCTCTCTCTTTTTTAGGGGGAGGGGGGGGGGGGGGAACAGCCTGGGAGTCAAGGCCCTTTCGGGCCCCGATCTCTTTCCCCCTTTTTTTTCTCTTCCTCTTCTTTTTTCCCTTTCTCTCCTCTTTCCTTTCTTTACCGTCTCTCTCTCTCTTTTTTGCGGGGGGGGGGGGGAGGGGGCAAGGTCCGCTCGGCCCCCTTGGATCCGCGCCTGACGTCATTGCCTCGCTATCCTCTTATTGTTTTCTTTCTATTGGTAATATAAATTTCTCACTTTCCCCCTAAGAATCTCATTTCCTAACACCAGCATCCAAGTCATATTGATAATAATATGTTTTTATGTGGATGCACTAATAATCTGATATAGAGTAATGTTTTTCATTTAAATCATAACAAAATTGAATTTTGAAAATTTATTTATATAAAAGTCAATAATTATGAATATGCAATATTCCGAAAATAGTTTCAATTCTTCAAAGTTTATAAAAGATCTTGTGAAATGTCATGCCCGCAATACGATACAAATCATATAACCTGGGCAAAGGCATGGGGAAATCAAGTTTTTGGGATAAAGAGGGAATTAATGGGATAAAAATATAAAGCAATTGATAAATAGTGAGGCAATGGCGTCACAAACTGATAACCAAATTGGCAATTTGTGTAGTGTTTTCCAAAGTTTTTCATACTTTTTAAAAATTCATTACTTCCGATTTTACTCATTATTTCTTTGCTCTGCTTCTTTTGTTTTTCTGCGAATTATTTATGAGTGGATTTAGCTTTAGGTTATCACATTCAAGCTTTTCGTAAATATACAATATTGCACGATATATTTTCCAAATAAGTAAGGAAGTTAGATTTTCAAGATTTTTAGCTAAATAAGATACTATTTTGTGGCCGAAAGGCATATGCGAACAGAGCTTTTATTAGGACTTATGGACCTACCATCTCCAGGCACGCAGAAAGTATACAATGTCAGCCAATGAACGTTTTCAAGATTTTCATTTGTCCATGAGAATTCTCAAAACCTCAGGATACTAGTAATCATATTACTTAGCCTAATTTGATTTATCCACAATCTTGATTTCCTGAAACTTTTCTAATCCCCCAACGGAGCTGACCGGACTACAAGCCTACATGTAGTTACTGCTCGGAGAGGGGGCACTTCAAAATTGTGTCTTGAACACTCTCGGGCCTTGAAAGTTTTCGCGTCATGTAGCGTACAAAGGGGTAATGCAATCCCAAAATGATTTACTGTTTGAGTTCTATAATATTTGAAATAATTTATAGTGTTTATATATTACGTACGCTTAAATATATATTTACATAACTATACGTTTTTGTTTAAATAAGATTGGAAATAATAATTGATGATGGGGGGGGGGTGGATGGTAGTATCTTCATTTGTACATTTTGTATTATTTATTTTTTCTCTTATGCTTCTGTTCTTTGTTTGTTTTTAATATTTGAATGTTAATATATGTGTAATCTTATAATAATACGCTATTGGTCATAAAGGTGGCCTATTTACCCCAGTTTATGAAATGATTTTGACAATGATTTATTCTTAACAGATCTAGATAAGAGTATACAAACAAGTGTTTGTTTTACATGACTGCTAAAGCATGTGTGTGCTACCAGGCGCGGATCCATGCGGGGGGGGGGCGAGGGGCCTTGCCCTCCCCCCTGACAAAAAAGAGGGAGATGAAGGAAATAAGGGAAAGGGAAAGAGGAAAGAAAGGAAAGAAAGGAAAAAAAAAGATAAGAAAAAGGGTAAAAGAAGGGGATCGGGGGAGGGGGAAAGGGCCTAATTGCCTCCCCCTCCCCCAAAAAGAGAGAAGGAAGAAAAGGGAAGACAAAAAAGAGGGAGAAGAAAGGTAACGAATGAGGATATCAGTTACGTTTTTCCCGCCAACGATTTGTTTATCGGGGGGCCCAAAGGCCCTTGCCTCCCCCTCCAGCCCCCCTTCGCCAGAAAAAAGAGAGGAGGAAGGGAAGGGAAAAGAGGAGAGCTAAAAGGGTGAGAACAAAAGAGGAAGAAGAAAAAGAAAATGGTGAAAAGAAGGGGGAGATCACTTGCAATTAATCAAGCCAACGACGTGTTGATCGAGGGGCCGAAAGGCCCTTGCCTTGCCTCCCTACTCAGCAAACAAAAGAGAGAGAGAGAGAGAGAGAGAGAGAGAGAAGGAAGGTCGGGGAAGGGAGAGAGCAGAGAAAGTGAAATAAAACAAAGAGGAAGAAGAAAGGAAAAGGGGGAGGTATATTTTTACGCCCCCCCCCCCAAACGAGACCTAGCGCCAGATATGCCTCTCGACACCACTGGCGTACTGATGGGGGAGAGTTTGAGGGGGGGCAGCCCCCCCCAAAAAAAAAAAAAAAAAAAATAAAAATAAATATATATATATATATATAATATATAAAACGTGGTTTAATTCTAATTCGATTTCAGTGATTTACAATTGTTGTGAAGTGACATAATTTTTAGTAAATTATACTGTTTTATGAGTTTTTAGAAAATGACGAATTCCCAAAGTTACAGTCAGGCGAGAAATATGCTTATAGAGGTCTACATGTCAAGTCTCGCGGAACGGCGGGGCTTGGGGGCACGGATCCCCCACTATTTTGAAAAAGTATATTCAAGAGAAGTATAGGGAGAAAGAGAGAAAAATAAATTGTGATCTGCCAGTGTCACAAAATAATGAAGTATCAAAATAATTATGCTCATCTGACCGTAATTAACTGCATAAAACCCCTGACTTTCCGGGGGTTCCATCCCTCTACCCCACCAAGGGCCCTATGGCGTGCCCCTGGATGATCATACAACGGTTATTGTATGCCTAAAATCCCAAAGCTTTCGGGGCTCCACCCCCTCGACCCCACCAAGGGCCCTAAGGCGTGCCCCTGAATGCTTATCTGACCGTTATAAAATTACTCAAATCCCTGAGTTTCCTGAGGCTCAGCCCCCCCCCCCCCCACACACACACACACATTTTTTTTGAAAAAGTATATTAAAGAGACATAGAAAGAAAGAGAAAAAGAAAGAAAAAATAGTGACCTGCCAGTGTCACAAAATAATGAGGTATCAAAATAATTATGCTCATCTGACCGTGATTAATTGCCTTAGCTTCCGGGAGCCTTTACACCTGACTGTAACTTTGGGAATTCGCCATTTTCCAACAAACTCATACAACAGTATAATTTACTAAATTTATGTCATTTACAACATTAGTAAATCACTGAAATCGAATTAGAAATGAACCACTTTGTTGGGGGGGCTGCCCCTTTCCAATCCGTACGCCAGTAGTGTATAGTGGCGTATCTGGCACATGGTCTCGTTGGGGGGGGGGGGGGGGGGAGATGAGCGCAAAAGTATATCTTTTCCCCCTTTCCTTTACTTCTTCCTTTTTATTTTCTTTCCCTTTCTCTCTTTCTTTCTATTTCTTTTTAATATACTTTTTCAAAATAGTGGGGAGGGTGGGGGGAGGCTCAGTCCCCCGAGCCCCGCCGTTCCGCGGGCATTGACATGAAGGCTTCTTTATAATAAGCATATTTCTTGCCTGCCTGTAACTTTGGGAATTCGTCATTTTCCAACAAACTCATAAAAAAGTATTATGTCACTTTACAACATCTATAAATCACTGAAATCGAATTAGAGATAAACCTCGTTTTAATCTTGTTTGGGGGAGTACGCCCGTAGTGTCCAGTAGCGTATCTGGCGCAAAGGCATATCTTTTCCCCCTTTTCTCTTCTTCTTACTCTTTATTTTATTTCCCTTTCTCTCCTCTTTCCCATTCTCTCCCTACCTTCTTTCTCTCTCTCTCTCTCTCTCTCTCTCTCTCTTTTTTTTTGCTGAGGGGGGGGGGGGGGGGCAGGGCCTTTCGCCCCCCCCCCCGATCCACACCTTGTTGGCGGGAAAAATCGCAACTGATGTCCCCTACCTTTCTTCTTCCTCTTTACCTTTTTCATCTCGATCCCCTTCCCCTTCCCTTCCTTCTCTCTTTTTTAAGTTTGCCGGGGGAGGCAAGGGCCTTTCACCCCCTACCCGAACCACATGTTGTTGGATGGATTAATTGCATCTGACCCCTTCCCTTTCTTTTCACCTGTTTCTTTTATTCTTTCCCTTTTTTGTTCCCTTCTAGCTCTCCTCGTTCCTTTTCCTTTCCTACTCTCTTTTATTTGCCCCCCCCCCACGCCCCCCCCCCAATTGTATGCGAGAAGATCGTAACTGATATCACCCTTCATTTCTTCTTCCTTTTCACCTTCCCTTTGTCCTCTTCTCCTTTTTATTTCCCTTTCCTTCCTTCTCTCTTTTTGGGGGGAGGGGCAACAGCCTCGGAGGCAAGGCCCTCAGTCGCCCCCCCCCCCCCCCCCCGCCGATCTCTTTTTCCTTTTCTTTTCTTCTTCCTCTTCTTTCTTTCCTTTCTCTCCTCTTTCCCCTTCCCTTCTGTTCCTTCTCTCTCTAGCTCTCTCTCTCTTTTTTGGGCGGGGGAGACCCCTTCGGCCCTCCCATGGCCAATCCGAAAGGCGTCGGGCTGTACAAGTATACTAATCGCGTTTATGTGGAGAGTGGCATCGACGCGGGCGTTAGCCCGAGCGCCTATCATCACTGGTCAACTCACACAGTTTTATTTTTCTTTGTTTTCATTGTTTCGTTCGTAGAAAATCTACGAACCCCCTGCAAAGCTCTTTCATGAATATTTATGAAGCATGGACCAAGATAAGCCAATGAGCGATGAGGAACCTGGGGGTGATTTGATTGGTTGAATCAAAGTGATCGATCACCAAATAAGGCTATTCTTATGAATCATGCATGAGAATACGCTCGTCACACATACGATACACATATATGAATAATGATGAGTTGACCAGTGATGATAGGCTAGCCCTACCCTGGATCCGTGCCTGGCCGTGGGTGTGTCCCCCATCCAATATGTATTGTGCTGTGCAGTGTTGTAATAGCGAGCAGGCCCCGTACGTACTGAGCTGAGCAGCTTTGTTACAGCGGACTTGATTGGTTGCCTTGAAAATCAATTTACTAGCATACTGCGCATACGCATGGAAAAGGGCACACGTGTGCTAATAAACTAGCAGACGTGTGCTATCGCACCTTGCACACGTATGCTATATTACAGGGGGTGATTGGTCAAATATCAGACGTCTGCCTGTTATTTAGCAGACGTGTGCCGCGTTCCAAACGTCTGGGGCCTGTGAATAAAGTCACCAACGGCCTTCCATACGTGTCCATAGCATGATTGCGCGTATTGTTGCGACGTTGCTCGCACATCGCTCGCAGCAGCAAAAAATCTTTGCGATTGCCGCTCGCTACGCTGCAAGTCTAGCTCGTACGCCGTGCGCTTGAGCTCGCAGTCGCTGGTTGCCGCACGCTTTAGCTCGCTATCACTGCGATTAGTTGCCCATATGAACAAATTTTGGGCATCTGCTCACGCGGTCTCGCTCCGCGGTCTACAACACGTGAAATCGTCTTTGAAAATGCGCTCAGTGTGCAAAGAAATGCTCCTACGAGGTAAACAAACTTTGATTACACACCATCTCGGGTGGAAATCACATATTCAAATACTGTTCTTTCCACTGATACCAATTTCGAACTGATTTGAATACTGGAAAATAGGGCCTTTTCGTCTTCAAAAATGGACAACAATCATTCAATTTGTGATTTCTCTATGGAGGTCACAGGAAAATTCGCTTTTTTCACTGGGGTTGTGTACTTCAAGGAGCTAATGCTCGTAACTGCGACTTGTTATTGGGCCATCTCGGGTGCCAAAACATAGGGTATATAATCCCGTGCCGTCTGATGTAAAACATAATTTGATTGGTTGTCGAGAAATTAGGGCCAATTTCAATCCAATGAAAAGAAGCTTTCTGAAATTTACGCATCGACCTCCATAATTTATGCATTGTGCGTAAGCGAAGTTTTTACACAGCGGACAATGAGGCTTACACACCGTGCTCGCAGCCGTGCGTATTTCGACCACCAAATTTGACTCAGCTCCGCGGCGATGGAAAAGACACATTTTATGTTGATTTCAGCAATTTACTGAAGGGAATTTAGATATTATTGACGATCTTTTACAAAAAAGGTGTGTAGGATTAGATTATATCTCTCACGAGACACTGAATTCTTTAGTTTTCCTGAAATTTAGCAAATTAGTGGCACTCTGAACTCGCTTTATGAGCAGATCTAAATATTCATGGTCGATCTGCTAGTGAAGGAATCGCGTATTCATATTGCAGGGTGATCCCGCCTATCTTAGACGGAGGGATGACAATGGACTTATGAATTGTGATGTGCATCTGCATCTACTAGACTAACATATATAATCTCCTAATTTGTTTTCTTCTTTTTTCGGGAGAAGAAGAGGGAAGAGAGACAGAGAGAGAGAGTTGACAAGTCACGCTCGCACAGCGGTGTTGACATTCACACTCTCACCAGTTTTCTACGATAAACCCCTATTTCATAAAAATCGACGAGTCCGGTACCTTGGTGTTACGCTCTAGTGCACTCGAACGTTCGTCGTCTGTGTGGGATGTACACAAAATGCCTCATTGATCTTTTGGCCGAATGTGGGTCAAATTTGTTCATATGTATGCGCTGCGTATTGGCAATATAAGGTGGGGCGCCTCACGGTTCGGAATTATTCCGCAGTCAACATTTGAAGAATATACAACTACTGAACAAGAAGATGCCAAAAGCCAAAGCGAAAAGGGGGATGACGGCGAGGACGAAGCCAGTCGAGCCGCCTAGGTCTCGTCGTCCCCGCCGGCCCCGGAGTCACCATCGCAGGGTGAACGCGAGGAGACGAACGTGGCGAAGAAGCCGCGGAAAGACCTAGTCAACTTCTCAAGTGACCAAGAGAAGGAGCTTGCACATACCATGGTCCTGAAGGTTGAAGGGTTGTGTCGGAGAGTGGTCAGCAGGTACTGAAATCGGTTGGTAAGAATACCGAAAGCACTCTCCATCAATCTCCTTGCCCGGGTCGACAGCCGGTAGTAAATTCTCTCTTGTCTAGCCATATCCGTCCTTGCTTAAGGCTTCATTAGCCATGTCGTCATGGCGAAGGTCTCGTCTGCCACAAAGAAGTAGGGGGTATCTTCATTATCGTTGGACATTGGCTTTGGGAGAGGCACTCTAAAGGTTTCAGATTCAAGATGTTGTTTTAGTTCACACGAGTTGAACAGTTGTGCATCAGAGGTTTCGTACCCGACATATATCCACATATTGCTCCGTTTAGTCTCATTTCACAACGCCCCCTATCGTCAGAGTCAGCAGCCTAACATGTGAGCCTATGGACGTTTTTTTTTTTAATCGTTAAAAATTCATTTTTTGTTTAAACGAAAAGCACATCCACCGCGAACGTACGTTATCACTAGCTCTTTCATTGGAGCCCTCATGTCTCATTGACTTTTGAAAGTTCACCCACCGTAATTTTTCAAAATAGGTTGCAAGCTCGCCATTGCCTATAGTACACATGTGTAACAAGTCGAACTTTGGACTCAGTCTGCCAAGCGATTGTAAGATTATAGGTCAAGCACACGAAGGATAAGAAGCATGAATTATCAATTATCACTTCTGCTATGTTCATTATGTCCATTTCATCCAACCCCCCACCGTAATTTTTCCATTTAGTAAAAGCAAACATTTAGCCGAGGTAAGCAAAAACATGAATATTCATGACACACCATGGACTATTCGGTTATTAACAGAGGGGTACAATCGGTCATTACGTCAAACTCCCCTAATTGCCACCAAGTATTTCATATCATTATATAGTTTGGTATGTGTTTCTTTTACTCACTCATGAATTATTAAATATCAATGATGGTTTAAAGATATGTAAAAGAAATTTTAGTTGATATTTATTAACAAAGTAATTTATATTTAGCAAAGCAATCTCACATACAAAATTACTATCAAGTGTCGTCTGCTACGCCGATTGTCGCCTGCTTCGTTTAAGGCACATATCGTTTGGACTGTAAGGTATACCAGGGAGATTTGTATTTTCCTGCGGTACAACGTATAGCAGGAAAATGTTGTATATATGCACCAATAACACCCAAGTTCATGGAAATGTTGTTCTGTTGTCATTCAGAGTGGCATTTTCAAGATTCTCTGGTAGAGGGGCACAAGAAAAAGAGGGGGCACAGTATTTTTGTGTGCCGTTTTAGGTAAACAAATTCGCTTAAAGCAAAGAGCCAAAACAAAAACGGGAGGGGTTATTAGCCCATGCTTCTCCTTTTCTGCCCCTGCATGGCCACTGATTGATATGATCCTTGTAATCAAAGTGCATAAATTATAGGTTGCAGTTTTAAAAATCATTCAATATGACTGATCTATTGTAGTACCATTTATGGAATGTAAATGAGAAATATATATTGTTTTATATCTATATAGCAAAGTGAAAGAAATTTGAATTAAATAAAGATCTATTGCAAATATCAAAGAGCCGATGCTATGCTGAGAAAAAGATTGAGAATGGATGGATGTTTTGACAATCCTGTTTAATATAAAAGAGAATGAGCGTGAAAAACGAAACAAAGAAGGAGTGAAGATAGTTCCCCTTTTACACGAAATTAGGAAAATGATATTAACCAAATTACCAAAAATAAATAAATCAGAAAATGAATTAAACGATAAAGCAGAACAAATAGTCTGTTTTTCTTGCAGATGTAGAATCGTCAGAAGCTAAGATGTTTATATGCCCAGTCCCGCAAAATGACTAGTATTGTTACATATGCCGCAGCCCGAACGAGCTGGTACGCTGTAGCGCGAGCCGACACGCATCAGTACGAAAAATAGACGAGCTAAAGCGAGAGAACACACAACGAGACCAACTGGTGCGAGCGGCTAACGAGCTGCAAACGAGCAGCAAATGAGTTACATACGCAACATGGCGAGCAAACTGCGTATTGAATCGTACTGCTATGAGCAACAGCGAGCTTATAGCGTGGCCATAGGCAACCGTAGGCAGTCTCTGTATACGAGCGGCATACGAGCTACCTACGAGCTAGATACGCAATAGTGTGACAGCTACCTTCAAATTTACTGCGTATTGCTGGGCACGGCTGCGTATTGATATACCCCGCAGAGCGCAGCAATACGCAGCAGCATACGCAAAGGTGTGACTGAGGCATTACAGAGCACACCATCCAAACAAAACCCAAGAGAGGAAAACTGCTCCTTTGTCAATGCCCGAAAATGGTTACGAAGTCGTTATTGTTAAAAAAGCTGAATGTTCTCATTAAGATGCACATAATCAGAAGGCGGTGACTATCATTGGATCAAAGAAATAATCACGTTGAATGTCCATCCGTAATAGGTTCATGGTCTAATGGATTTGAGAGCCAATGCGGATTTTGGATTTCTTAAATGGAATTTTTCAGTTTGCCTTATAGGGTAAGAGTGGATGGTTTTATTCAAATTAAACAATGGGGTAAAGTATGAAGGTAGTAGACCATTGTAGAGGTGTCGTGGATGAGTGGAAACGTCGCCGGACTGTCGATCACAAGGTCCACGGTTCGAGTCCCGCCGCGGCACTAATGTCCTTTGGCAAGATATTGATCTACATTTGCCACTCTCCACCCAGGTGTTAAATGGGTACCGGTAGGAAGAAATTCCTTAAAATGCTGTGAGCGTCGAATCGGCAGCCTAGCATAGCCGGGTAATGTTGGAGCGCCTTGAGGACCTTGCAAGGTCGATACGTGCGCTATATAAGAATCCAATATTATTATTATTATTATTTTGTAAGTGAAACATGAAAAGATACAACTATGTTATCATTTCTATTATATAACACATCCACCTCTTGGACATGTGTTTCTTATAAATACGAACCATTAAAATCCTGAAATGTTTTACAGTTCTCGTCTTTAAGCCACGTCTCCCTGAATACATATAACATGCGGTTTTTCTTTTAGATTATAAATGTAATTTTGACATTCATCCATGCAATGGATTAAACCTTGTCCATTCCACTGCGCTATGTACAACACTTCACTGCGTTCTCTTATCATTCAAGAGCGCCATCAACGTCGTAGGTTCCATTTTTATGTTTAAATATATGCCTTTACTCTGTTCAGTTACGATTTGCACTATATTTTCCAACTCGTTTTCTGCTTTTGTCTGATATGTTACTGTGTATGCCAAAAACTCGACGAAACTGTCCTTTATTTCGATATGGTTCAAGGGCTTTGGGGGGACATGATGTTCTCTTTGTTTTGGATTTGGACGCATTCCTGTGCCTGATCCTGATGAAACATTGGAGTCATTCACATGGCCATGGAGTTAGAGCATTCATTACGGGTTTTGTTTTGATTTGGTTAGCTGAATCAGAATAGGATAGGTTTGGGTCACTTTTCATTTTGAGACTTTTCTTTTGTATCCTTGTACTTTGGTCCACTGGATAGCTGCCGAGTGTGGGTTTGCACAGTTCACGCATTTGGGCGCAAATTCTTGATAAGGGCAATCTCCACAACATCTTTAACAACGCTGGCTTTTTTAGTGCCAATTTTTGCTCAATTAAATGACCGAATTTTGGCATTTATAGCAATACATATTTACACCGGCTTTTTATGTGGCTTTAAAGTTTGGTAGTACATATGGGAAATCCAAAACGTAGGCTACTAGAAATAAACTTATGTCGACCCCAACGGCCAGCTATAATCATCATCAGGTGAACGCGTATTACGAGACATTGCGTACTTGGATATGAAGCTCAATATAGTTGACGCTTTATGCATGTCGTTCCGGAATAGTTAGTAGTACTGGCGTCAAATTCTAGTAAACTTGGTGTTAACTTCGAAACATTGGTGTAGCTACGTGGATCAAAAGAAAGTAACCATTAGAGCTATGAATGGTAAGGAGGTGATATCATTTTGTCTAGCAGCGCTTACGTGTTTTTCAATTGGTGGATTTTACAGATTGGATCTTATTCGCTACGACAAGAACGATATGCACAACGCACCCCCGATTGCTCCACACTGGTTAATACGGAATGCTAGCGCAGTAAGAAACAACCTGCTCGAACCAGAAGCTAACGGGTGGAGTTCTTCCCATCTTCAAAATGAAACATCGCAATCTGAAAGTAGGCCACTTTGTTACCGTCAGGTCCAGATATGGAGAGGCAGCGCGAGCCCCCAGACGCCGGCAAAATCCCAATGCCCAGGGCTTGAATGTGGAATTAGTTTGGTCGAGGATACGAGTTATGAGACCATGGTGAAAAGTGACTCCGTAGTTTTCTTTCATCGATCGCGGTGGGATTGGACAGAGATGCAAAGGAGACGCCCATTAAATCAAGCCTGGGTTTTCTATTCCTTAGAGAGTCCTCGACACACGAACGGAAATGCAATACCACCCAGTAAATATGACCGCATATACAACTACACGATGTCATACAGGCCATCGTCAACGATACACTTACCGTATGGTCTCTATGATGAGACCATACCGCAGATATCTTCTGGTGAAAATCGAAATTGGGCCAAGGAAAAAAATGGATTAGTGGCCTGGGCTGCATCCAATTGCGGTTATGCTTCTTGGAGGCGTCATGAATTTGTTAAAACACTTGCAAAGCACGTCAGCGTCGACATGTATGGAGGTTGTGGAAACATAAAGTGCCCTAGGAACTCAGATGGCTGCTGGAAGCGCATTACGAGTCATAAGTTCTACCTGGCAGTGGAAAACAGCGAATGCAGGGACTACATCACAGAAAAGTTCTGGTGGAATTCTCTCAGCCATGACATTGTACCCATCGTCTATGGCCCTCCGCGGGAAGATTATGAGCGTGTTGCGCCCCCAAATTCATTTATACATCTACAGGATTTTAAAGATTTTGCTGAACTCGCCGATTATATACATCTTCTTGATTCAAATGAGACATTGTACAATTCATATTTTGAATGGAAGAAACAAGGGTCAATACGCAGGATTGGAGAAGACGCACTTAAATCTGCACCATTTCTGTGTAAAGTAGTCGCGAAAGTATTGGATCATGAAAAGAAATTAACCGGTCGTTACAAGGGAGAGTACCAGGGAGAGGAAAAGGAGAATCCTTCCATTCACGATTTCTGGTCAAACTCTTGCATTAAACCAACCGGCTTCCCACATGATTTCTAATGTCATTCCTGATATATTTCTTTATATATATATGTATATATATATATATATATATCGAGGGGTCAGTAACACAAAGACGTAACTCCATTTTGGCCATTTTAAGAAGAAAAAAAAGGTGGTTTATGTGTCACTGAACACTTGGGCCTTAATGAGTTAAGTCTACGTTTCACTAGCCATTGAATTCAATGGGGTGTTGGTGGAGTTAAGTCTTTGTGTTTCCTGGAAAGCCCCCTTTTTTCTGAACATATTAATATAAAATACTCATTTTGGCAAAATGTGGAGTTACGTCTTTGTGTCACTGGACCCTCGATATAAGATACCTGTATTTTACATTTTATAACTAAATCATTTGAACCCTTTTTATATATTGTCATTTATTTTTATGTGAACAATTTTTTCTTCTCCCAATTTGTCTTCCTTGATAATGTGACATTATCAAACCTTGCGTCTACGAGTATTCAACAAAGACCCCCTTTCATTTTGAGTTATGAAAAACACAAAATACGTCAAATTTAGAAGGGGTAAGAATAATTTAGTAATGTATATATGTAGTTGAATATATGTTTATATATATATATACAGTGCGTCCCAGAAAAAACGAAACCGAGAAGTATCGATGTTTTATCATAACTTAATCACAACCATAATTAATGAATGATACATATTTGGAAAGCTTAGAGTCTCCTCTTTCAGTTGATGCTACTCATGTGATGCATATTTTACGCATGAGTAATCAAAAGCAATTTGAAGAAAGGAAACCAAAAAGTAATTTGGCGGGCGGTATCTGAATTTCAAAGAAAAATTCATGCTTCTAGAAAGTTCATTTTCTGCTCTTTCATATGATACCTCAATCAATAAAAATGAGCCAGGAATAACAAAGTTCTGTTTGTTTAAAGTAGCCCTTACATTTTCATAATTTTAACAAACGAATTCGTTTTCACTGGGTACCTGCCGTAGCAAAAAGCAGATTCGACAAAAGACTTAACTCCGTTTCGTTAACAATCAGCCATGCATGAAGACTCTCGTCTACGGCTGATTGTCAACGAAACCGAGTTAAGTCTTTTGTTAATTTCGTTTATTGATACGGCAGGCAGCCATTGAAAACGAATTCGTTTAATAAAATTATGGAAACGCAAGCACTACTTTAAACAAACAGAACTTTGTCATTCCTCTCTCATTTTCCCTGATTGAGGTGTCATATGAAAGGGCAGAAACTCAACTTTCTAGAAATGTGAATTTTTCTTCGAAATTCAGATACCGCCCGCCAAATGTCTTTTTTTTGGCTTCCTTCCTTCAAATTGCTTTTAATCACTCATCTGAGTAGCATCACATGAAAGAAGAGATTCTAAGCTTTCCAAATATGTATCATTCATTAATTATAGTTGTGATTAAGTTATGATAGAACATCGATACTTCTCGGTTTCGTTTTTTTCTGGGACGCACTGTATATATATATATATATATAAATCTTTAGAAAATCTGAAGAATGAAAGTTTCTAGATTTAATTCTAGTTGTTGATATTTGTAGAATTCATTCGAACCTTAATTGGTACAAGTATAATATGTGTGTGAAAGCAACAACAAAAAAGGGGGAAAACAATAAATTTCTGGCAATTAATCAGACAAATTCCTGAAAACCGGGACCTCGATTTTATCCGATTCAGGCATAGAATTTATCTTATAAAGGATTGGTCCGTTCGATAACCCAAACCAAAGAAAAAAAAGGAAGTATATTTATATACCATGATGAAAAAGCTTTGGTTGACGCCATATACAAGATTTTTAAGCTGGGAATTTAATTCTTCAGGGAACACATAAATTCATTAACCTGTTAAATTGTTTTGCTCGCGGCTAGTTTCATGTATCAAAAGTTGAATATTGTATTTAATTTCAAACGCCGCAAAATAATGGTATTTGGAGTCTTTCATATCAATACAAATATTGGATAGCCTGTATTTAGCCAAGGTAACGATGCGACGGTAATATCATATTCGGAAAAGTGTCAAGTCGAAAACTACAATATGTTAATGGGACCGTATCTTTTAGACATAATAATTTCTCCCCTTGAGTATTACAAAAAAAACATGCATTCACCTACCTACTCACCCCCTTTGTGTCCAGTACGAATACGCATCAGCGAGCCCCTAGAATGCCTAAGGCAAGTTGAATAAATGAATGACCCCCATAGGGATCCCGATGAAATCCTTTTTAATCTTGTTTTTTTAAGTTCTTGGAAGATTTGAACAATATTTGTTAGGGTTATCATTGTATTGTGCAAGTGTGGAAGAACATCAGATAAAATATGTTCCCTCAGAAGCATGGCTCCTCAATTGCCTTAATATTCTAAATTATACCACACGTTCGTGTAGTCCCATATACATTTACCAAGACTGGCCCAAATTACTTATCATTTTAATGACACCAATACTTGCATGCTAGATGATCAACCTTTTCTGATCCAGTCCACAACGTTTCTTTCAAAATGCAATCGCATGTGACCAGAACCAGATTTAAAAAAAAACGATTAGAGTTTTACAGTCACCGCTGAAATGATTTTTTTTTATTTCACCTCTTAATCTTCCTTCCGAATTTGTAGTTACTGAAACTTTCAGGATAAGATTTCGCAATACACTTAAAATGAACCAATACTCAATATGCGTTGTATTGGTTGCTTTAAAATGTACGGTACTATATAATTGTATTACTAAAACTGTATAATATGCTATTTTGCAAACAGATTTAGCATATCGTACGTTACATCACCCACTGTGTATCACTAAAAGTAACTTGAAAGAAGTACTTCAAGAAGTTCGCACGAACTTATAATGCAACTCATTGTCACAATGTGTATATTCTTTGTTATCAATTATACACAACTTACGCAAACTTTCCTAATATTATATTAAAATATAATGATTAGACAAGACTAGCGTCTGGATTAAAGCGATTGCCTTCGGCCTTTTCCTCCTATAACGGAAACACCAGTTCGACAAAGGTTAAAGATATCCGTCTGATACGTGTATTGAATCATCCGACGCTATTAAAATTGGATCGAAAAAGCATTCAACAAAAAACATAATCGAAGCTCAAGACCTAATTTTCGTGCCATATAAATTCACGCACATAGGAATAGAGACCGAAAGACAAATTGATACATATTTCTATGTTAAGCGGAACCTTTGCACATGCAGACACGGCAACAAAACAGACCAATAATGGTTAATAATATTCTTATTAGTTATAATAATGTGCATCATACAATGCCCCCCCCCCCTCCGGCCCCATTTAATGTTATATGGGGTACGCGTATGCATGTTCCCTCCCTTTGAAAGCACCCCCCCCCCCCCATATCTAAGGTGTGTATAGGTCATTACTGACTGGACTTTGTCGCGTGAAAAGTACCCCTTTACCGAAGATTTTGGGAACACGAATGCGGTGCCTCCGACCCCGGAGTGGGGAGGGGGGGGGGGGGAGGGCAATAGCCCTATAAAAGGAATAGGTCGATTGATGTATTTCTCTTGTAACATTGGCACATTTGAATAGGTGACATGCAAGGGACCTACTTTATGAACCAATGATTCGGAGTAAGTCACGTAAGCCTATATATATATATATATAGCTACTTCATCATGCCGTGGGTGCTGGAGCATATAGCTAGACTAGTCATCTGTCCCCACATGCACTGCAGTTCTACTGTGTACTGATGAAGGATCAGACTTTCTAGCCTTGTATGTGGTCATTTGTTTTTCTTTCTTGCTTCCTTCCTTTCGTTTTTCTGCTTTGAGTAATCCATACATACAAAAACACGTTCTGCTTTTTTGAGGATTTCTCTTTTCCTTTATAATCCGACTTGAATTATGATGTGCTCATATATTTTCTATCTTAAAATGCTTTGATTCCTTATCGATATTTGACATATGACTATGCCCTACAAGTTTTTTTAAAACTTTGTACTAGTTTCCATTTTCCTGAGGCACGTTAAATTATATTGAACACAGACTTAAAGAGAAGGTTGAGTTCTGGGGAGAGTTGAAAAATAATTTGTGAGCGTTATCATAGTTATTATGCAAGTGTGTTAGAACATCACAGAGAAAAAATGTCCCCTGAAAAGCGTGGCTTTTCAAATGCCTTCATATTCTAAATATGACATGTAACACCTTAAATATGAGGCTCTATTTTTATGCCATGTTTGTGTAGTCACATACATCTTTCTGCGTACAGTGCTTGTTACCTTACCAAGACTGGGCCGATTTTCTTATCATTTTGATGACCCCAGAACCCTTGCAGTTCACACCAATATTTATATGCTACATGATCAACCTTTTCTGATCGATTCCACACCATTTCTTTCACAATGCAATCGCTTGATCAGAACTCAACTTTATCTTTACTTTTACACTGTTTATATCATTGTCATTTTTTAAAATAATGATTGTGATAAAGAATTAATTGAACCAAATCAAAATATTAATATTGTAATATTACAAATCATTTTATTTTCAATGTCATGTTGCAAATATCATTCGATATTCATTTTATGTTAGCATTTTCTTCATGTTTTGATTGAGTAATAGAAAAACAATTTTTTGAGATGTTCAAAGTGAAGTGAAGTGAAAGTTAATTAGGCTGATTTTATTTTCATATCTCCTTTAATCTCGAGCGCTGTGATGTCAGCCGTGCTAAAGCAGGGGTATTAAAGGCCGTCAATACTACTGGGCCAGAAGGTATTAGACCACCCAGCCAGGTCACTGACAGGTGGCTATCTCATCAACTCAGCTCTCAACTAACATAAGAAAAAGAGTGTCATGGGGACCAACAGGCACCGATTGAGGAAGTTTTCTATATAGAGGGAGCAAGTAGCTACAAGTAGGACAGTGGGGCTTTAATAGTGGATGTGCCGGACGTGAGCAAAGTACAAGACTTCACTGTTATCATTATGTTGTCATTATTATTATGAAAAATAATGAAGGTAATAAAATAGTGCTAGGAAGTCTACAACGTTGAAAACAAGTCGCAGGAAATGACTTAAAAAAAAAAGGTATTAACACCAATTCATTCTATTATTCGAGGTGAGTACACCATTATTTCATATGTAAATAATATGTAATGTCATACGTTTAGCGTCCTATAACGGAATTATAAACTGTTTGCACTATAAAATGGCGCATCTAATTCATAATGACTTTTATAACATGTGTCACTGAAATACTTTAGACGCGATGTTGTGTATTCTACATGTGAAGCAAATATATATATACATTTTGTATGTACTTCAAATGATCACTTAGATAATAAGTTAAGTGTGAAAACAGTCGAATATCAATTTAACATTTTACATTAGGGGTCTTTCTTGTTTGGTAAGAGGACCTGCAAGTGCAGTTAAAAATGGGTTAACCATCCGTCTGTTTCTCTGTTTTTGTTAATTTCTTTGTACATTATTTCGTTCTTGATGATATTTTCTAACTGATCATCTGTTTGTATGTATTTATATATATGTATATACATACATATACATTTTTTTTTTTTTTGGGTGGGGGGGGGGGGTATTTTCTTTTGATTGTATTTTATGTTTTTGTATGTGCTGAAATAAAAACAAAGAAACAAACTATGAACTAGGTTTTCGCGTGCTTTGTGTGTGCTATGCCATCATATTTGCTTTGTCACTGAACCATGACTGTACGCAGCGGGGGCTATGGTAGGGGGCAGTTTCCATAAATAAAATTAAAAAAAGAAAATGCAATAAATTTTCAATAATTTATTGCATTTTACCCCAGGTCCCAAAATAAAAAATTCCTCTGGACAGCCATGCTATATGGCTCAAGGCATGGGCACACAGAGGATTTTTTTAATGTTGGGAACCGGGGTAAAATGCAATAAATTATTGAAAATTTATAGCATTTTCTTTGTTTTTTTAATTCATGAAAACTGCCCCCTACCCTAGCCCCCGCTGCGTACAGTCATGGTTCAGTGACAAAGCAATGGCCTCGTAACTGTGAGGCCCCAGGATCAAACCGTGTCGATGTGCTATATTAGTGCCCTTTTGTGGGGCATTAATCCTCATTACTGTCATTTATGCCTTAAGGGCGTAGGTCCCCTAGTTGATAAGCATAGTAGCATACACATGCTTAGCAGTCCCGCAAAACACACATTGGCAAATTACTATTCAATAAAATCTGAGAATGTATACTATTATCTAGATCTATTATTTTTGTATTATTTTTTAAATAATTACATAAATTGGGGTAAAACTAAAATATTCCAACTTTATGAGCGACAGTGTACAATAGCAAAGTACATTAACAATAAAAATATAAAATATTCGTCATTGCAATTACAATGTAACAATATATGTGATAACAAGGAGCCCCGGGATAGAGAGAAAGGGAAAGGGAAGAGGTGAAAAGGAGAAAATGAGAGAAAAACAGAAGTGGTATAGTACAGAACAGGATAAAAGAAGAAGATTGTAACATTATGATGAGGAAGGAAAGATCTCCAAACATGATATATTAATCAATAATGGTATTATTGAATCGAAATAAGTGACGTATTACGGTAAATATTGCCAGTTTGGTACAGAATGGTTACAAGTTCATTGATAAGCAGGAAATGATGACAAATTAATGTATATAGATCGATAAATTACAATTTGAGGTATATATTATAAGAACTAGACAGAACGGCCTTCAATATTTCGTCCCTGGATTCGGGGTACCTAGGTGAGTTAGTGATTTTGAATATTTCATTTAGACGGTATTTATTTTGTGGGGTTATGAGCCAACGTGAACCAATTTCGATACAGACTAGTTTGCTCTTCCACCCTGTTGCTGTTATGTCATGTGTGAGTCTTGTGTATCTGTCTTGTTTTCGTTGATGTGCATTGTCAATATTTCGTCGATGTTTTCACGAAGTGACGGTAGTGAAAAAAAATTGCATTCACTTTGCGTGACGATTTTTCTCACTACCGTGAAAACAGGGACGATTTGTTTCGAAAGGGACTGTGAGTTCGATGATGATAATGTCCTTATTTGTGTTGTCAATGTGGCAGATGTCTGTTTTGTGTTGGGTAGGTATTATGTTTGGTGGTATGGTGCCCCCATTGATGCTTTCTCCTTCTATGTCTGCATATACTTTGGTGGAATTGTTTGAAGTGTTTTTAATTTGTTTGAGCATGATGCGTAGTATGTTGTTGTGGCGCCAGGTTTATCGGTCGAGCATTTTTTCACAATTATTAAGAACATGATGCAGAGTGCCAGTACAATTACAAAGGTTACATTTATCAGAGATTCTTTTTCCTCACCGGTACAGGTTTTTATTGATAGGAAGACTATCTATTGCTGCATTAACAGTGAACTTCATTACACTCTGAAGTAAGTTATAAATAATCGACTTCCAGGTTACATCAGTATTTTCCATATGAACAACTTTCATGAATTCCCCCTGTACAAGTAATATGGTTCGATCAAACTTTTCCAATTTTTCTCTACATACATCTTGAACTGATTTTTAATCACATTTTTTGTCTGGTTCCAGCTTACAGAGTCTGGTATTTTTGAGTGAATTTCATGTGCTTCCAAAGTGAACGACGTTTGTCGTGACCACCCCCTTTCTCTATCTAGTCTTCGGTCAAGGGCGTGATTTACAACATCGTCGCATTTGACCCTAGATCTACTGTAAGCCAGAGCATGACAGGTTTGGTAAAGGTCCGAAATGGAAGGTATGTTCAAGCCATCAGGGTCGTGGACCACAGCAAGATTGGCACCACGTAACGGTAATCCTAACCATAACTTAGTATATATATCTAATATTGTATCAAGAGATTTCAAATGCGTTGCATGGACATCATGAACGGTAAGCATGTAACGGAGAGACGGGAGTGCATATCTTGTGAGTATACATACTTTATATTCGTTTCGAACTTTACACTTATTAATATTTTCGAGAGTGGATTCTATTTTTTCTTTCAGATATTCGAAGAATTCAGAAGTTTTCATCGAGAATGTGATATGTGATCCTAAAAATTTAACTGGATGTCCGTGGACTAAGGATATTACATCGCTTCCGATAGTAATGCATGTTTTCATATTTTGAATGGCCAAGCATATCATTATTCTGCATGTATATATCTATTCTTGTACACATACGATATTATTTAATAAAGGAAGGGGAACAAAAATATTTTTTTTTGTAACAATATTCTAGATAATCGCTGAAAACTATCTATACAAGCAACTTCAATCTGAATTCATATGTGAATGTATTTTTCCGATGCTTGTTTCACAGGCAAACTTAAGCTATGGTCACAAATCTGAGCAGCGACCGACCGATCAGTAGCCTGCTCGGTCGCTGCTGGAAGTTAGGCATCGCCCAGCAATTAGGTCGGTGCCCGGGCGGCGACCGCCCAGGCACCGAGCGTATTTTGGGCGGCGAGTAAAAAGTGAGCAGGCGCCGCCCAAACTTTAACTCCGCGCTAAAACTACAGCGGCGACCGAGCGATGCCCTAAAAACGAGCGGTGCCTGGGCGGTCGCCGCTCGGTGGCCGGGCAGCCGCCGCTCGGTGGCCGGGCAGCCGCCGGGCAGAATTGGTTAAAAACTCGCCGCTCGGCCGCCGAGCAGGCTACTTTTGGGTTTTGTGACCATAGCATTACAGTATATAGGAACCGTATAAGACGTAAGAATGTTGAATGAATCGTTTAGCATGTCTTTTCATCGCCCATGATATGGGCTGTACATAATATATGCACCTACACATACTTCCGGGGAAAGAGAAAAATGAACGTCGTTGCTCCTGATCACCGTGACACAGCTTCAGCGGACGGGGGGGGGGGCACATAGCCCCCCCCCCCACCCCCTTCGAGTGGTGAGGAAAAAAATATAGAGAGACAGACAAAGCGATTAAATAAAAAAAGGGTCGGATAGGGGAAAGGACCAAAAAAGATGACGCCTTGAATACACCCCCCCCCCCTATCAGTTCCCTTGCGAATACGCATCTCATTTTCGAATTATATTCTGGTGGCTTAGCGTCAAATTTATCGATTATCGTTACTTGCCGGATAAAAGCACCTTTTTTGGTACAGGGCTTCCTTAGGAACTACTTAACGGTATTATACTAAGAATTCTGGACTTTAAAAAATATATACCCCAAGTTCCGCTTCGTTGCCTTTTCATAATATATTGGATTTATTGTTTATTGTTGCGGTATAACCTCAGAATTCCCATTAGATCAGTTATAATCATGGTTGATTAATTACACTTAATCATGGACAAAATGCACTCTCTTTGATACAAAAGAAGACCTACAACTGTTTTTACGGGCTTTTGATTTGTTAACATTATCCCATCGACCTTTTTTTTTTGTATAACGTAAAAATGGAAGCATATTATTTATCTTTGGAATGATGCCCCATTTCGAATGGTTGAGAATGCCCAGTTCAGGCCATGCAGTTCGTGTGGAGCGGGTCCGAAAGGATATCCTCAAAATGCGCTGATATTAGGGACTTTTAGATTCTGCACGACGAGAACATGGACTGCCCTTTTAAGGCAATGTGATGTCCTTTTAAGGCACTGTCAGTGACGTCACATTGCCTTAAAAGGGAAGTCCACGTTCTCGTCGTGCAGAATCTAAAAGTCCCTATTGTCGAAGGTGTATATCCGTGTGCAATATGAAGTGTCTTTTAAGAGTTTAATTGAAGATATTGCCTTTGTTACTTGTATATGTTTGTTTTCCTTTGTAGCATTTTTAGCCCATAAACAAATTCTTCGCAATAATATTCACATACATGTATGTTGTTGCATTGTATTGTATTAGTTAAGTCTTATTTTGAACGTATTTGCACCAAAGTTGTAGAGTAATCATGTACTTTTAAGAATGCTACCAGTTGCCTGATGATTGCTCGCAGAGCGTGAAACTAGGAGTAGCAACCATTTCCATTAGTCTGCCCTATTCAATATATAATGTTTCCTCTGCCTATAGGCATTGAGCACTGTACGGAACGATAGATCAAAGCTAAGTATATATAGAGAGAGGTATATACAGTGCGACCCAGAAAAACGAAACCGAGAATAATCGATGTTTTATTCTAACTTAATTACAATTATAATTAATGAATGACACATATTTGTAAAGCTTTGATCCTCCTCCAAAGAGTCGTTGAAGATCAGACATATACGAAAGACTTCATGCATGGCTGATTGTCAATGAAACGGAGTTAAGTCTTTTGTCAATTCTGCTTGTTGCTACGGCAGGCAGCCAGTGAAAACGAACTTTTTAAATCAAATTATGGAAATGCAAGCATCACTTTAAACAAACAGTACTTTGTCATTCCTTTCTCATTTAACCTGATGTAGGTGTCATGTGAAAGGGCAGAAACTGAACTTTCTAGAAATTGTGACTTAGTTATGTTAAAACATCGATAATCCTCGGTTTCGTTTTTTTCTGGGTCGCAATGTATATCTATAGATTATATGAAGCGCAGTACCCCTTAAAATGCGTACGTAATTGACGGGATAAATCTTTCAATAGGCGTATCCGTTTTACTGGCAACGGTTTTCCCTTGGATTCTTTTGTATAATACCAAGAGGATGACCAGGACCAAAATATATCGAAAGTGTTTTCTATGAAGCTTGATATATCGAAAGTGTTCTTCTATCAAGCTTAGATATAATTAAAGCGTTATTCTATCAAACTTGATAGAATAACACGTTTGTTATATCCTGGTCGTGGTCATTCTCGTGGTATTATAACAACAAAAAAATGAAATATCAACGAGCATTTGTGCGCGCGCATGTGTGTATGTGTGTGGTTTTGCTTCTGCATCCGTCATTTGATACATTAAATTCATTCCCTCTCTTTAATCCCAACATATCACATACTGTAGGCATGCGCGAGTCGATTTTTCGCACTCTCGCAAACAATGCCTTCTGTTCACCCAAGCTGAACACATACCACAGACAAATGATACCAAATGATATGGGATAAAACGCTCTTTCATAAGATGTATACGAATTTACTGTTCATAGATGATAATTAGATGATTGCAAAATAATTTGCAATTTTTTAGGTGTAATTGTTTTTTGGACTCACACGGGATTGTTCTACTTCTACTTCTATGGTAATACTTATCACCCGGTGGGGTCACTCAATGTGACTTCCGGACCGCATGACCGTTACCAAAATCGCGGAAAAAGGGGTCAATTTCAAGCAATGTCCGCGGACTAAATATTCCTCGAAATAAAGAAAATAGGGGTGCACAGGTGTCCTCGAAATCGATAAATAGGGGGTCAGGAAAAGGGAAAAGAGAAAACCGGGAAGGGAAATGAGAAAACCAGGAAGAAAAATTCTCGGAGCCGAGTCTTGTCCTTGAAATATGGTAAAATAGGGGTAAATTTGCGAAAGTGTCCTTACAATCTTATAAATAGGGGTATTCCAAAGTACGATTTTTTCCTTGTTTTGACGTAAAAAAGGGGGTTAAATTTCACAGAATGTCCTTGAAATTGACCGCAAAAGGGGGTTATATGCATTTGTGGTAACGGTCATGCGGTCCGGAAGTCACATTGAGTGACCCCACCGGGACTTATCAACGCCTGTTCAGCATCTAGTTGAGGGTAAGGCATAGAGTTTTTATATACAGCTCTATGCGGTACAGTTCCTGAAAAGGGAACTTAATTGTTTCAAGAGTTTTAAGTGTCCCGGGGAAATAACTAAATTTGTAAGTGTCCATTGAAGAGTCTCATATATCGTTGTTGTTGACTCATCCTTGTAGTTCGCTCCCTCGGTTTGATGTAATCCGGTATTGCAATTTCGTTATTTGCTATCTTGTAGAACATTGACAAACGTGCCCGTTTTCTTCTTTCTTCAAGAGTTGGGATATCAAGTAGTTCTCTCATGGATGTTACACTGGCATATATATATATATGGGAAATCCAAAACGTACTAGAAATAAACTTATGTCGACCCCAACGGCCAGCTATAATCATCATCAGGTGAACGCGTATTACGAGACATTACGTACTTGGATATGAAGCTCAATATAGTTGATGCTTTATGCATGTCGTTCCGGAATAGTTAGTAGTACTGGCGTCAAATTCTAGTAAACTTGGTGTTTACTTCGAAACATTGGTGTAGCTATACGTGGATCAAAATAGAGTAACCATGAGAGCTATGAATGGTAAGGAGGTGATATCATTTTGTCTAGCAGCGCTTACGTGTTTTTCAATTGGTGGATTTTACAGATTGGATCTTCTTAGCTACGATCAGAACGGTATGCACAACGCGCCTCCGATTGCTCCACACTGGTTAATACGGAATGCTAGCGGAGTAAGAAACAACCTGCTCGAACCAGAAGCTAACGGGAGGAGTTCTTCCCATCTTGAAAATGAAACATCGCGATCTGAAAGTAAGCCACTTTGTTACCGTCAGGTCCAGATATGGAGAGGCAGCGCGAGCCCCCAGACGCCGGCAAAATCCCAATGCCCAGGGCTTGAATGTGGAATTAGTTTGGTCGAGGATACGAGTTATGAGACCATGGTGAACAGTGACTCCGTAGTTTTCTTTCATCGATCGCGGTGGAATTGGACAGAGATGCAGAGGAGACGCCCGTTAAATCAAGCCTGGGTTTTCTACTCCTTAGAGAGTCCTAGACACACGAGAGGAAATGCAATACCACCCAGTAAATATGACCGCATATACAACTACACGATGTCATACAGGCCATCGTCAACGATACACTTACCGTATGGTCTCTATGATGAGACCCTACCGCAGATTTCTTCTGGTGAAAATCGCAATTGGGCCAAGGAGAAAAATGGATTAGTGGCCTGGGCTGCATCCAATTGCGGTACAGCTTCTTGGAGGCGTCATGAATTTGTTAAAACACTTGCAAAGCACGTCAGCGTCGACATGTATGGAGGTTGTGGAAACATAAAGTGCCCTAGGAACTCAGATGGCTGCTGGAAGCGCATTACGAGTCATAAGTTCTACCTGGCAGTGGAAAACAGCGAATGCAGGGACTACATCACAGAAAAG
Organism: Strongylocentrotus droebachiensis; assembly: GCA_035222895.1. Lineage (NCBI taxonomy): Eukaryota > Metazoa > Echinodermata > Echinoidea > Camarodonta > Strongylocentrotidae > Strongylocentrotus > Strongylocentrotus droebachiensis. The sequence continues at coordinate 69,150 of JAVYIG010008993.1, forward strand.
TTCTGGTGGAATTCTCTCAGCCATGACATTGTACCCATCGTCTATGGCCCTCCGCGGGCAGATTATGAGCGTGTTGCGCCCCCCAATTCATTTATACATCTACAGGATTTTAAAGATTTTGCTGAGCTCGCCGATTATATACATCTTCTTGATTCAAATGAGACATTGTACAATTCATATTTTGAATGGAAGAAACAAGGGTCAATACGAAGGATGGCAGCACAGTCACTTAAATCTGCACCATTTATGTGTAAAGTAGTCGCTAAAGTATTGGATCATGAAAAGAAATTAACCGGTCGTTACAAGGGAGAGTACCAGGGAGGGGAAAAGGAGCATCTTTCCATACACGATTTCTGGCAAAAATCTTGCATTAAACCAACCGGCTTCCCACATGACTTCTAATGTCATTCCTGATATATTTCTTTATGTATATATATATATATATCGAGGGGTCAGTGACACAAAGACGTAACTCCATTTTGGCCATTTTGAGAAAAAAAGTAGTGTTTGTGTCACTGAACACTTGGGCCTTAAGGAGTTAAGTCTACGTTTCAATAGCCATTGACTCCAATGGGGTTTTGGTGGAGTTAACTCCTTTGTGTTTCCTGGAAGGCCCATATTGTGTTAAAAATTATGATATAAAATACTCATTTTGGCAAAATATGGAGTTACGTCTTCGTGTCACTGAACCCTCGATATAAGATACTTGTATTTTACAATTTATAACTAAATCATTCGAACCCTTTTTATATTTTTGTCATTTATTTTGATGTGAACATTTTTTTCTTCTCCCAATTTGTCTTCCTTGATAATGTGACATTACCAAACCTTGCGTCTAAGAGTATTCAACACAGACCCTACTACAACCAGTCCCCCTTTCATTTTGAGTTATGAAAAACCCAAAATACGTCAAATTTACAAGGGATAAGAATATTTTAGTTGTATATATTTGTAGTTGATATATGTTTATATATATAAATCTGTTTGAAAATCTGAAGAATGAGAGTTTATAGAATTTATTTTGAGTTTTTGATATTTGTAGAATTCATTCGAACCTTAATTGGTATAAGTATATTATGTGTGTGAAAGCAACAACAAAAAAGGGGGGAAAAACAATAAATTTCTGGCAATTGATCAGACAAATTCCTAAAAACCGGGACCTCGATTTTATTTAATTCAGGCATAATATTTATCTTCAATATAAAGGAGTGTTCCGTTCGATAACCCAAACAAAATATTAACATTTTGAACTTATGAAAGAAGTTCTGCTGATATTAAAAAATAAATTAAAAAAAGTCGATATACCATGATTAAAAAGCTTTGGTTGACGCCATAATTATATGCGATTTAAGCTGGGAATTTAATTCTTCAGGGATCACATAAATCTTATTCATTGTCATTTCATTAAAGATAAAGTTGAGTTCTGGTCATGCGATTGCATTGTGAAAGAAACGGTGTGGAGTCGATCAGAAAAGGTTGATCATCTAGCATATAAGTATTTGTGTGTATTGCAAGGTTCTGGAATCATCAAAATGATAAGAAATTTGGCCAAGTCTTGGTAAAGTTACAAGCATTGCACTACAGAATGATGTATATATGGGACTACACGAACGTGTGGTATAATTTAGAATATTAAGGCATTTGAAGAGCCATACTTCTCAGGGAACGTTTCTTTCACACTGCAATCGCATATGAGCAGAACTCAACTTTATGTTTAACAATGAAATTCATGTAAAAGTTTTTTGAAAAACGATAAAGTTTTACAGTCACCGCTGAAATATTTTTTTTTTATTTCACCTCTTAATCTTCCTATCGAATTTGTAGTTACTGAAACTTTCAGGATAAGATTTCGCAATACACTTAAAATGAACCAATACTCAATATGCGTTGTATTGGTTGCTTTAAAATGTACGGTACTATATAATTGTATTACTAAAACTGTATAATATGCTATTTTGCAAAAAGATTTAGCATATCGTACGTTACATCACCCACTGTGTATCACTGAAAGTAACTTAAAAGGAGTACTTCCAGAAAATTCGTACGAACTTGTAATACTTCTCATTGTCACAATGTGTATATTCTTTGTTATCAATGAAACATAACTTACGCAAACTTTCCTAATATTATGGTATAATATTATGATAAGACTAGCCAAGACTAGCGTCTGGATTAAAGCGATTACTTTTGGCCTTTTCCTCCCATAACGGAAACACCAGCTCGACAAAGGTTAAAGACACTCAGTAGTTAGCTCTCATGGGGAATTCAACACCGTTCGGGTGTTTACCCAATAACAGGTGTTGTCAATCACCAATGTTAGCCTTGAGTTTTATGACCATTCGACCTTATGTAATGCTTTGTTTTTTCCTCACCCGATCCGAAGCGGGATCCGAAGCTAGACTCTCCGAGAGATAAGGGGGTAATTCTTGACTGGCCAACGGGTTTGCTGTGTGCAGATTTTTACTCCCATCAATGGTTTTCCAACCAAGTCTGGTGTCAGCGAATTATGGCCTTCTGCACATGGAAACTGACGCGTGATTCCCTTTAAAGAGATCCGTCTGATACGTGTATTGAATCATCTGACGCTATTAAAATTGGATTGAAAAAGCATTCAACAAAAAACAATATCATCGCACAAAGCGATAGAGAGCGAAAAGACAAATTGATACATATTTCTATGGTATGCGAAACCTTTAAACATGCAGACACGGCAACAAAACAGCCCAATAATGGTTAATAATATTCTTATTAGTTATAATAACTAATGATGTTGAGTGGGAAAAAAATACATGTAAGCAATGTGGGATTGCTGTCAAATAAGTTTCATTCACGGAAGTTCAAAGAAAAACAAATGATATTAATAATGTGCATCATAATAATGGCCCCCGGCCCCATTTAATGTTATTTAGGGTACGCGTATGCATGTTCCCTTCCTTTGAATGCACACACCCCCCCCCCCCCCCCCACATCTAAGGTGTGTATAAATCGATATCGACCGGACTTAAATTTGTCGCGTGAAAAGTACCCAGGCCTTTTTCGGAGATTTTGGAAACACGAATGCGGTGCCTCCGATCGACCCCGGAGTGGGGAGGGAGGGAGGGGGGGGGGGGGCAATAGCCCTTTAAAAGGAGTTGGTCGATTGATGTATTTCTCTTGTAATATTGGCACATTTGAATAGGTGACATGCAAGGTGCTTACACTATGAACCGATGATTCGGAGTAAGTCCACGCAAGCCTATACAAATACGTAGCTACTTTCTCAACATGCCGTGGGTGCTGGAGCTTATAGCTAGACTAGTCAAGCGCGTAGCCAGGATCTCATTTTAGGGGGGGGCGGTAGTGAGCACGCGAAGCGTGCGAATCACTTACAGAGCGCGCGTAGCGCGCTCCCTAGGGGGGGGGGTGCAGGGAGGGGGGAGTTTCCCCCCTCCCGCGCGAAGCGCGAAAGCTTTGAGGTTTCATCAAATTATAAGAGAAAGAAGACGATTCGTTGGACCGTTCTCGATTCTTAATCCTTATCTAAATTCAGTTTCTGTTGACGTTTCATCAGAGAAAGAAGACGATTCGCAGTACCGTCCTCGATTCTTAATCTTTGTTTGAATCAAGTTCCTCTGCCTCCGCGCATAGCGCGGAAGCTCTGAAGTTTTATTAGATTATTAAAGAAAGAAGACGATTCGTTGTACCGTTCTCGACTCTTAATCCTTTTTCTTCCTACGTCCTTTTCTTTTCTCCTTTTTTCTCTTTTTTTTTGTTTTTTGGCAGGCGTTTTTTTTGGGGGGCGACCGCCCCACCGCCCCCACTGGCTACCCGCCTGAGACTAGTCATCTGTCCCCACATGCACTGCATTTCTACTGTGTACTTATGAATGATCAGACTTTCGAGGCCTTGTATGTGGTCATTTGTTTTTCTTTCTTGCTTCCTTCCTTTCGTTTTTCTGCTTTGAGTAATCCATACACATTGGCCCGAATTCACAAAGGAGGTTTGTCGACAAACCAAGGTTTATGGACGTCATATGACGCGTTTTGACGCGTTTTTTTTTACAAACCTGGTTTGTAAAAACGCGTCGAAACGCGTCACATGACGCACGAAAACCAAGGTTTGTCGACAAACCTCCTTTGTGAATTCGGGCCAAAATGTTATGCTCTTTGGAGGATTTCTCTATTCCTTTAAAATTCGACTTGAATTATGATGTGCTTATATATTTTCTATCTTAAAATGCTTTGATTTCTTATCGATATTTGATATATGACTATGCCCTACAAGTTTTTTAAAAACTTTGTACTAGTTTCCATTTTTCCTGAGACACGTTAAATGCTATTGAACACAGACTTAAAGAGAAGGTTGAGTTCTGGGGAGAGTTGACAAATAAAAAAATAATTTTGTGAGCGTAGAAATTATGCAAGTGTGTAAGAAAATCAGAGAAAAAAAATGTCCCCTGAAAAGCATGGCTTTTTAATAAAATGCCTTCATATTCTAAATATGACAAGTAACACCTTAAAGATGAGGCTCTATTTTTATGCCACATGTTTGTGTAGTCCCATCTTTCTGTGTACAGTGCTTGTTACTTTACCAAGACTGGGCCGATTTCTTATCATTTCGATGACCCCAGAACCTTGCAGTACACACCAATATCTATATGCTACATGATCATCTTTTTCTGATCGATTCCACACCATTTCTTTCACAATGCAATCGTTTGATCAGAACTCAACTTTATCTTTAATTTTACACTGTTTATATCATTGTCATTTTTTTTTAATGATTGTGATAAAGAATTAATTGAACCATATCAAAATATTAATATTATAATATTACAAATCATTTTATTTTCAATGTCATGTTGCAAATATCATTTGATATTCATTTTATGTTCGCATTTTCTTCATTTTTTGATTGAGTAATAGAAAAACTATTATTTGAATTGTTCAAAGTGAAGTGAAGTGAAAGTTAATAAGGCTGATTTTATTTTCATATCTCCTTTAACCTCGAGCGCTGTGATGATACCCCTAAAGCAGGGGTATTAATAATGGAGCGCCATTTTCATATATGGCACGAGTCTGGTACATTGGCAGGAATGACAATGGAATAAAACCAATGTGAGCAAAGTACAAGACTTCATTGTTATCATTACTGTCTTGTTAAATTATTATTATGAAAAATAATGATATTTTCATATCTCCTTTAACCTCGAGCGTTGTGATGACAGCCGTGCATATGTAAATAGGCAATGTCATACATTTAGCGTCCTATATCGGACTTATAAACTGTTTGCACTATGAAATGGCGCATCTAATTCATAATGACTTTTACAGCATGTATCACTGAAATATATAAAACGCAATGTTGTGCATTCTAAATGTGAAGCAAATATATACATTTTGTATGTACTTCCAAGGATCATTTAAATAATAAGTGAAGTGTGAAAACAGTCGAATATCAATTTAATATTTTACATTATGAGTCTTTCTTGTTTGGTGAGAGTACCTAGCGGTGTACTATTTCATCAAGTGCAGCTGAAAATGGGTTAAATACCCGTCTGTTTCTGTTCTTGTTAATTTCTTTCATTCTTGATGATATTTTGTAACTGAAATAAACTGTTTGTAGCGTCAGGAATGATAAAACAAATGACAGAAACACAACTTTGCTGCTCGAATATCATGTGTGGGGTCCAAATATTTCACTTTTTACTTCATTATTCTCATTTCCAAACATAAAATAAAACAATACACATGATAGATAGATAGATATAGATAAATGGATTTTATTAGAATCTTCGTGACTGTCTGGCAGTTAAAAACTGAAATAAAAATGAATAACAATAACAACTTTCCAAAGAACATTAACATAATAATATGAGATACCAATAGGTCACTTCCGCAATGCATTAAAATCAAATCGCAAGGAAATACCAACGAGCTTTCACATTCGCCCGCCGTGAGACACTGAACTCCAATAAGCGAGTTCGTAAATAGCTCTGGATCGCTTGACCCCAAAATATCCACAGATCTTAGACACGATGGATACTTCACTGCCAAAGTGATGGAGGTGCTTCATGAATACCTTTTGTTTGCCTATTGAGAAGAATACTTCCACCTGTGTATCAAGTAAATGTACTGTTGGTACATAAATGAATACTGATTACATAACTTTCATGAGCACGATCTGAGTATTCGTCTCAATGGTTTTACAATTTGGGTACGAATGACCTTTATCTGCCCATGCGCAAATCCTAATTACGAACTCGCTTATAGTCAGAACGCGAACTGCCATACATCAGCCGTCGCGAGGCTGGACAAGCTTTAAAGGTAAAGATCAGTATTGGAAACGCCCCAATTTCAAAAAATGAAATGGAAGCTCTTATTACCAATCATGTGAAAGAATATGTTTTGAATAATACATGATGACAACAATTTTGCCGGGAAACCGCCTACTAATTGATATATTTGGTAAATTAGTTTATCTATTGGCCTGTGAGAGATAAAAACGCACGTGTGCGTAGTCCCATATACATCTTTCTGTGAACAGTGCTTGTAACTTGATGAAGACTGGCCCAAATTTCTTATCATTTTGATGATTCCAGAACCTTGCAGTACATCTTATGCTAGATGTTCAATCTTTTCTGATCGATTTCACAACGTTTCTTTCAAAATGCAATCGCATGACCATAACTGGTCTTTATCTTTAATGTACGTCCAGTCCAGCCCAGCAACGACTAATGCACGCAATTCGCACCCAAACTTGTCATCAGTGACAAATGAAAATTTGTGTTATAAGCTACTGAAATCCTTGCTTATGATTGGTTATCAGCAGATTTGTCACTGATTTGTGTTATTTGCCATTGGAAACAGGCTTTGTGAATCGCCCCAGGAGTCTATAATTCATTTATTTATTTATTTATTTATTTCTGATATTTAGACAGGTTAACTCATTATCACTAATGATGGTGATCTTCCATGAGGCCCTGTTAAACATAATGAGGTACATTAGTTTAGCAAATATATATAATAATAATAATAATAACAAAATCTTGAACATAAATTCATTATAGCAATAACAAATATGTAAGAACATGTATAAACATAATATACAAAGTATTTGGTATCCTCGTAATAAAATAAAGGTTTGTTTGTTTTGTTTTGCTTTGCTTTTTCGTTCAAGAAAACGTTGTTGCATAATTATAATATTTAACATTATAGCATTGACGGTAATTAGTTTTTTATTCCGATGAAAAGTAACTATTAGCATATTTCGGTATGAATTACACCTTGAAAAAGGGCAAAATATACTTTTGAGAGTTCAATTGTTATATATTTACAACCAAAAAATATATTACAGGATAGTAAATTACTGGATAATATGCAAAATTAATGAATGTAATCTAGTACAGCAATTTAATGTACACTCTTAAATAACATTCAAAACACAAATGTATTTATAACTGGTAATAAATTATATGAAATCATTCTTTAAGTTTGAAAAGCATTATATCGTCCTACATTCAGGGCTAAGAAAAAAGACACTAAACAAAATTCCTCTTGTCATTGTATCTTATTGGGAATCGATATTGCAAGATTGTTTGAACATGGAATTATAGGTGTTCACAGTACTTGTCATTCTCAATGATCTGCCAAACTGATTCCATGCTGTAATTGAAGAAACGAGGGGGCTATGTTTAAAACATTCTGTTTTTATACTTTGAGACAAGAAGTAAACCTTCAACTGCATGCCTCGTATTATGCTGATGAATGTCACTTACTTTAATTAAACTTTCTTGAAATAAGGATGGCGCCAAATGATGTGTGCATTTGTACATCATATTAACAAGCTGAAATTCAAAACGTTTGGAGTCTCGTAACTTTTGTTTGAAATTATTCTAGCAGCTCGTTTTTTAACTTTCTTGAGTTTATCCGTTTTCTCCTGATACCGAGTGGACCACACATAGGAACAATAATCAAAGTGAGGCAATACAAGTGCATTATACAGCAACTTTAAAGATGTTATTGGTAAATAGTCCTTAGCTCGTTTTATTACACTGATATTTCTTTGTGTTACTTTTGTTACTCTGTCAACGTGCTTGGACCAATTCAATTCTTCATCAATTAATATATCAAGACATTTTACGACGTTAATTCCTTCCAATGCTTTTCCATTGATAGAAACGTTGAATGTTGTTTTTTATTCAAATGTGTACGAGAAGGTATGCCTACGACGCAAGTTTTTTTCTGTGGTTAGTACAATGCGGTTTTGATTATTAAACCCATACCATTAATTCTTGCAATGCGAAAGAAAGTTTGGTTCAACCTCAGCTATGCTACTTCCACTTACGGTTAAAGTGGTATCGTCTGCATACATTTCCATATTACCACCAGATATACTATTTGGTAAAGTATTCACATAGATGGAAAATAATGGGTGGTTAAATTATATTACATGAAATAAAATTATGTAGTTGGTAAAATATATTTCTAAAGTGCCGTATCCGAGTTCTTTAAAGATGAAGTTGAGTTCTGGTCATGCGATTGCATTGTGAAAGAAATGGTGTGGAATCGACCAAAAAAGGTTGATCATCTAGCATATAAGAATTGTGTGTATTGCAAGGTTCTGGAATCATCAAAATGATAAGAAATTTGGCCAAGTCTTGGTAGAGTTACAAACACTGTACACAGAAAGATGTATATGGGACTACACGAACACGTGGCGTAAAAATCCTACCTCCCCCCCCGAGTTTTACGATGTTACATGACATATTTAGAATATGAAGGCAATTGAAGAGCCATGCTTTCCAGGGAACATGTCTTATCTGATGTTCTTCCACACTCGCATAATAAGAATGATAACGCTCACAAATTTTTGATCACCTCTTCCCAGAACTCAACCTTCTCTTTAAACCCTGTCCGCGAAGCAAATTTGAGAATAAAGAGTACACAAACAATGACAAAAATAATACGGATCAGGGCTTTTTTTTCTTTCTCGAGTGTCACTCAGGATTCGTAACTCATTTGTACACAGTATACCAAATAAATATTGTTTACATTCGAATGGCAGGATAATAGTTTGATTAGTGGAGTGTAGTATACATGGAGGAAAATCAGCGCTAAAGATAAATATATAAATAAGTGACTTATTGATATATTTATCTTTAGCGCTGATTACTGTACCCGTGTATGAGATCAGGCAGAAATACTCTATCATCATATACATTTTTTCATTATTTGTCCACTTCATGGTTACTTAGAGGGATAGAGGGAGAGAAAGAGAGAGAAAGGGGTAGAAAGAGAGAGAGGGGGGGGTACAGGGAGAGAGAGAGAGAAAGATAGAGAGAGAGCGGGGTAAAGAGAGATAGAGGGAGGGAGAGAGAGAGAGGGAGACAGAAAGACAGAGGGGGAGAGAGAGAGAAGTACACAGAGAGAAAGACAGAGAGAGAAAGGGGTAGAAAGAGAGAGAGAGGGGTAGAGGGAGGGAGAGAAAGGCAGAGAGAGAAAGGGGTAGAAAGAGAGACACAGAGAGAAAGAGAGAGAGAGAATGGGAGATGAAGAGAGAGGGGGTAGAGGGAGAGAGGGAGATAGAGGGGGAGCAAGAGGGAGAGGAGAGAGAAAGGGGTAGAAAGAGAGAGAGAGAGAGGGAGAGAGAGAGAAAGAGGGGGTAGAGGGAGAGAGAGAGAAAGACAGAGAGAGAACGGGGTAAAGAGAGAGAGAGAAAGAAAGACAGACATACAGACAGAGAGAGAGAAAGAAAGACAGACAGACAGAGAGAGAGGGGGATAGAAGGAGGGAGAGAGAGAGAGAGAGGAAGAGAAGGACACAGAGAGAAAGACAGAGAGAGAATGGGGTAGAAAGAGAGAGAGAGGGGGTAGAGGGAGAGAGGGAAAGGCAGAGAAAGAAAGGGGTAGAAAGAGAGACAGAGAGAGAAAGAGAGAGAGAAGGGTAGATGGAGAGAGAGAGAAAGACAGAGAGAGAAAGGTGTAGAACGAAAGAGAGAGGAGGGAGGGAAAGAGAGAGTGCGAAAGACAGAGAGAGAGAAAGGGGTAGAAAGACAGAGATAGAGAGAGAGGAAGGAGGGAAAGAGAGAGAAAGAGAAAGGGGTAAAGGGAGAGTGAGAGAGAAGGGTAGAGGAATAGAGAAAGAGAGAGAGGAAGAAACAGAGAGAAAGGGGTAGAAAGAGGAAGAGAGAGAGAGGAGGGAGGGAAGAGAGAGAAAAAGAAAGAGAGAGAGAAAGAAACAGAGAGGGAAAGAAAGAGAGAGAGAAAGAAAGAGACAGAGATGGAGAGAGAAGCGGTGGCCATGGAGGAATCTTGTTTAAGTAGTATGGGAACAAATCATACACGAGTCACTATTTCGATGTGAAAGAAGTAGCCAGTCCGGCCAATACGAAAGAAAAATGGGGAACTAGACATTTTGACACGTTTGCAACAAAAGGTGCTTGAGGGCATATTTTAATACACTTAATGACTTTTTTTTTGTTATGTGTCGGGAAGGGCATTCCAATATTTGTGGGCCAGTGACAGTAAAGATTCTGCAGGAAAATACAGTTTTGTTTTTTTTTTGGTAGGGGGTGAGAGTTTGCCAATGTCGTGGAATAGCTATGGAATTTAATATTTTTGTTAAACATATTTGAGAGAACCTGAGTCAATTTTTCTGAAGTGTGTACATAACTATACCAATGTTATAGACTAGCTCTGTTATCATGACAAATCACTGTAGAAACGTTTTATGACTCCAGAATAAAGGTCATGTTTACCTGATGTTATTGTTGTCATGAAAATGAATGAAGCTGTAACGTACACTTCAACTGAAAGCAAAAGACACGTGTCAATTTGCATCTCATAAACAACCCGAGCGACCGTTACATAGTGTATGTACAGTGTACATTCATTTGACTTGATTTGATTTATTTATTTCTGTTTGATTTTCTTTTTCTTTTGCATTTTTACAAATATTTAACAAACAAACCATTGCAAATTTTACACATTTCAAAGAATATAATGTCGAATGGAGTAAGGCTGGCTGGAACTAATCGTAACGAAATCAAACAGCTGGGTTGACAAAATAAGCCAAGCTTGATAGCATGACTACCCTCAATGAAAACATAATAATACGAAAATAGAGGGGAAAATATTGGTAAAAGGGGAAAGAGAGAGAGGGAGAGAAAAGAAAAAAAGAAAGAGGAGTTGTACATCCAGATTCACAGATGTATGTGGTACAATGTAGTTGGATTTCAATTTGATATATGAAGATAAATGTATGAATGAGTCACCCAGACACACAGAGAAATAAAAGGTGTTCTTGGGGAGTAAAACGAAATTGGAAAAAAGGGCGCCCCCTATTACACCTTTTAGGGAGTAAACACGGAAATACGCAAGGGTGTATATTTGAGGGATGTAATTTTACACCCTATTTTAGTCAGACGAGCTCTGATTGGTCAGTGCATATGCGCATGCGCTACAGGAATGGCGCATCGTGTCGATATAGGTACTGCCAAATGAAGGAAAATTTGGATAATTTAAATATCTTAGTCATGTTAGGGGAATTATCATGTTTCATTTGGGCATATTATTTGTGCGAAAGTTTTCCGATCAAGAATAAGGGGTTGTACCGAAGGTTATATTTGGTAATTTAATGAAATTAGCAGAAGTGTTGTTTTACTAACTAGAACATAATTGTCTTCTTATACGTGTAAATTAAGGGAAGATATTCGGTAAGGCGGAGACTTAAGAGACTCCCAATAAATTGTGTTACTTATTAATTAATTATTTCATTACAAATCTTTATTCTCATTTTTCTCATGAAGACTATAACTGATTTTCTTATAAAATTGAAGATATTTATGGCGTATATATTCAATATGAATGAACGCCACAAAACATTTACCAACAACAACAACAACGGTAAGGCGGGATGTGTATTTAGGTAATTCCATTACATTTGAACCGATACGTCCAGCCATAAGTTATTTCGTACAGTCTGCACTTGTGTTGAGTTCACACTAACTGTTGTTTGGGTAAGCATTAAAGCCTTTCAATATATAACTCGACATTCTGGTCTGATTTCTTTAGAGCAGTGAAACGTAGACAAAAAGGTGAGAATCAGTGACTGTTATGATTACGAAGCATGGATGATTGATTGCTCGAGGGATGATCAATTGGTTGATGCTGTGCATACGAAGTGTGTATATTTACTCCCCACAGGGTGTGGAATCGATCATAAAGGGTATAACATTCAACCCCACGGGTGTAAATTTGAACACAATTTTCATGAAAATGGAACCAAAAGGTGTTAATTAAGCACAATTGGGTGCAAATTTCTCTTCTGAAAGGGAGCAAAATCATAACCTTGGGGTGCAAACTTACACCTTCTTATAAAAAAAATGTACTCCCTACATTGGGGAGTAAATTTACTCCCTGAGGGGTGTCACTTATGCGACAAGCAGTTACTCCCTATAGGGAGTCAATTTACACCTCTTTTTCTCTGTGTGTAGTGCTAATAACAAATGGGGATGCAAACAAGAACTCTATCATCACGACTATTATACTTTTGAAAGAAATTGCGGTGCATACATATTATTTCAGATTATCATGTTGCTGATGTAATCTGCTGCCATGTAAGTAAATACTAATAATACCCCTTTTAAAAATGAAACATGCCCTTGTCCTTTCTGATACTAGTGTCTTATCCCTGGCGATAAGTATCCATTTCCCCCTCATCATTAAACATGCTCTAATTTAAAGCGACTAAGAGCAATTTCCACAAAAGCTCCCTCGCATTTATAGATGATATAAAGCCAAAGTCAGAAATGAGGGGTTTGCCTACCACTACCACACAAACTAAGCACACCTTGTTCATTCGAAAGATTTTAGCATTATACACAGTATGTCAGAGGTGTTCAAAAGAGGCCTTTTTGACGAAAATAGTATTTTGTAAATAACATTTTTAAGAAAACCTTGAACCACCATGAATTTTGAGTCATATGAAAGATAATTAAATTTGATTACATTTTGATACCAATATCAACGGAATTGGGATTAATTAACATCGAAATTGAAGTAAAAAACATAATTTGTTGTGATATTTTCGAAATATTAAATTTAATCAAAAACCGTTATTTTCCATATATCAAAATTGGAGAAGTACCTTTTTTGTAACTTTCCAGGAATTAGCCAATATCATGTGCGAAGGAGAGGCTTATATCGCTTTTCAGTGGAAAGTTAAAGCAAATTTATTGATTTGATTTCCACACAAACGACATTTTTGTCCACATGTGTATTAACTGCAAACATATGCGTGTATTACTTTTAGTGTATTGAGGACGTGTTTAGTGTGTTCACATCGAGTGTTAAATATAATTTTTAAGTAAACCTCTCATCACCATGCATATCGATGATTAAGGTACCTTTAAGTTAATATCGATTTCATTGAGTTATATAGTGTGTGAATATAAATTTGAGCCGAAAGGGTGCTTTTTGGATATATCTTTTCCTTAGTAATTTTGGCCAGTATCTCGGTGTATTAACTTGACAAAAGTTATTGGACATTTTGTAGCGCATGCAGAAAGTTCAAATGATTGGCGTATGCCAAAATGGTGCAGGATGGTCTCGGTACTATTGTGGTTTACAACGCACTTTATATGTCACTGATACTGATATGTGGATACTTTTTATGGGGACACTGTTTCGTCCCATCTTCTTTGTCATTTCTGCATGTAATAATTTGAGGATACCATTTATTTCATTTTTATTCAGTTTGTTTTTAATGTCAATTTGAGTATGTGTTAGGGCGTGTTTGGCTGCCTTATCTACCACCTCATTGGCCCGGATCTCATAGTTGTCTTGGATCCACTAAAAATATACTTGTATTCCGTTAGAGTGGAGTTGTATATTTCATATTTCATAAATGAATTGTTCTTCCTCTTTCAGCGTTTCTATAGCACCAAGAGAGTAGCAGAATATTACTACTCCTGTGT
>JAVYIG010008994.1:0-83079 GCA_035222895.1 Strongylocentrotus droebachiensis
GGATGAATGTTAATTGTCCTTGTAGTGTGAGGTTCATGAGTAATTATTGTTATAAACTACGACATATAGTATGGATGATAATGTTTGTCAAGTTTATAGCGGACTATGTCATCATCATAAAAGTATTAGATCAAGTAAAAAGGCTTCAATTAAAATAGTTAAACATGAACAGAAATCATTTCGATGTTAAGATATTTTTGACGCACTTCTCGTCATGATATTGAATTTATAACTTACAACGAAACGAGGACATCATAATCATAAAGACGTTCGTTGTGCAGATATGTATTTGCTTATTAATACATACAGTAACAACAAGAATAATGCGCTATAATCATGAGCAAAAAACCAAGAGGTTTCGGAGAAAGGTAAAAAATCATCCGAGCAGTTATTAGGCAATTCTTCAACAATCTTTAGTATCAAAAGTTAAAAGGTTTAACTGTCGTGATAAAAATGAGCTTGTGAGCATCAAAATGTTTCTTTAACGAACTGCTATAAAATTTTGAAACCAAATACTCTTGTGCTGAAATTTCATATCCTCAGTATCGAGAAGCATAATGTTCCATTATGGTTGCATCAACTATTGTAAAATAGATTAAGTCCTTCGATGTCTTGTAATGCCCTATCACTCAGCTAATTATTATCTTTCTAAAGGATTGTAGATTTGAGAGTTTCTGTTTCTTTCGTGTTACATGCAATGGACATTCAATCATCACGGCTTGATGTGTTGTGGGGAAATAAATATTGTATCCTATACGTATACAGATCATATAAATCGAATAAAAGTTTGATGAAATTCAATTCTTATCTTGCCAAAATCATCATTTTTTTAAATACCGTCTTTATAACGAATTCCAAGAAATGTGCCGTCTGCCTAAACAACCACCCCCCCCCCCCCCATTTCAAATTTGACGTATGAGCCCCGGCCACTCCCTATTTTCAAATCCTTGATCTGCCGTTTGGGGGGGGGGGCAAGCAAGAAATAGGCAATAAGAAAGTTGAGTAGACCTTCAGTTTACGCACGGAATAAATGTAACGAAAACAATATTTACAACATTCTATTCTTGCTTTAATACCTCAAAAATATTTAACGGTCAAACCAACAAAATTTATGTTTTCCCGGCCTTTCCTTATAGGCCTATAGGCCTACACCATTTTTCTAAACGCGTTCGAGTTTATTTCGTCTATGCGAATAAATTTGGTGGTGGAGTAACGCCTTTAACAGAGGCTATATTTGTCGACCTTACCCGACTTTCAAATGGAGAATCTCACTTTTCGGTGAACGGGGAGCGAAATACCCCACTTGCGTGTCTGGTATTACAGACCGCTTTCTTTCCCGATATCTTCGCTTACACCAAGCTTTGTGAGAATGAGCAATCTCTGAATCCGGATGAATGTTATCCTTGTACTAGTGTGATGTTCATGAGTTATTAATTGTGAAAATGGGAGAAAGATAGATACAAAAATAGAAGGTTTAAAACAAAGAATAACTTATGGAAAGATAGAAATGATAGAAAAACAAAAAAAATGATAATGCAGAAAAATAATATAAAGGAAGGAAGAAAGAA
This sequence comes from Strongylocentrotus droebachiensis, assembly GCA_035222895.1. NCBI lineage: Eukaryota > Metazoa > Echinodermata > Echinoidea > Camarodonta > Strongylocentrotidae > Strongylocentrotus > Strongylocentrotus droebachiensis. Next base: position 1,569 of record JAVYIG010008994.1, read on the forward strand.
AGGATAACATACGGAAAGATGGGTGATAATAAGTAATTATTTTTAAAGAAAAATGGAAATGGAAGATAGAAGGTAGGTAAAAAAAAAAATAACAAAAGGAAAGATGGAAAAGGAAGATAAAAGAAGGTTAAACAAAATATATATTAGGAAAGTCAAAAAATATGTGTTGAAAGGAGGAGAAAAATAAGGAATAACATTAGCCGGAAGATATAACAAAGTTGATAATAACTAAAAACATAAGGAAAGACAGAGAAAATAAAGAACAGCATAAGGAAATACAGAAATGGAAGAAAAGAAAAGAAGAAAATACAGAACATAGTAAAGCTAAATGAAAAAAAAACGGAAGATGAATGAAGTAGAAAACAATTAAGAAGATACAAGAAGGAGCCACTAAAGAATAATGTAGGGAAAGATGGAGACGGCAGATAAAAGAATTTGGAGGTGGAATAACGCCTTTAATAAAGGCTGTATTTGTTGACATTACCAGAGTTTCAAATGGAGAATTTCAATTTCGGTGAACGGGGAGCGAAATACCCCACTTGCTTGTCTGGTATTACAGACCACTTTCTTCCCAGATATCTTTGTGTATATAAACCAAGCTTTAATTGGGATGGTCTTGGAGAATCCGAATTAGCAAGCTGGAGAATCTGGATGAATGCTATCCTTGTACTAGTGTGATGTTCATGAGTTATTAATTGTGAAAATGGGAGAAAGATAGATACAACAAATAAAGAATAACATAAACAAAGTTATTACAAAATGATGAAAGGAGGTTTAAAACATAAAATAAAATAAGGAAAGATGGAAACGGAAGAAAATAGAAGGTTTAAAACAAAGAATAACTTATGGAAAGATAGAAATGATAGAAAAACAAAAAAAATGATAATGCGGAAAAATAATATAAAGGAAGGAAGAAATAAAGGATAACATACGGAAAGATGGGTGATAATAAGTAATTATTTTTAAAGAAAAATGGAAATGGAAGATAGAAGCTATGTAAAAAAAAAAATAACAAAAGGAAAGATGGAAAAGGAAGATAAAAGAATTTGGAGGTGGAATAACGCCTTTAACAAAGGCTGTATTTGTTGACATTACCAGAGTTTCAAATGGAGAATTTCAATTTCGGTGAACGGGGAGCGAAATACCCCACTTGCTTGTCTGGTATTACAGACCACTTTCTTCCCAGATATCTTTGTGTATATAAACCAAGCTTTAATTGGGTTGGTCTTGGAGAATCCGAGTTAGCAAGCTGGAGAATCTGGATGAATGCTATCCTTGTTCATGAGTTATTAATTGTGAAAAATATGACTATAGTATAGATGTTGATAATTGTCATATTTACTGCGGAATAGTTATCAAACAAATTGAACACTGGAACTGATATTATTTCGAGGTTCAGATATATATCAAGCCTAATATTTATGCGCTATAAATCATGAACAGGCAACCCAGAGCAGTCTAGCGTATATTATATCCTATACTATTTGTATAATGCATTATTATTTATATCACATTTACTTATGTCCATGCATTCAAACTAGACAATAATTATGATGAAAGGAACATAAAGGAAAAGCAAGGGAGATGAAACTGACAACTCCCAGGTATAAGAATGGACATAATCCGAACCTATATCAGACTGTGAATAAGACTAGAATTTCATAGAGAGAGTTCCAAGCAGTACTTATCAAGGTTGGGCTGGCGATGTCCTGGCAAAGTTTGTTTACACTGCAGATTAGGGACTTTTCTCTCTCTAGCTCTGTGGTGAGCTTCTCCCCAAACTGCACCCCACTTTCGGGTCCAAAGTGGGGTGAAGTTTAAATGGACTGTTTTCGTCATGTTTTTTTCGCCCTCTCGCCAAAAAGGAATTGAATCGCGTTAAACGCGATTGCGTCCATCCTGACCTGCACCAATAAAAACAAGTTTATTTATTAATTTCTATTAAAAGAGAATTTATTTGTTTTGCTTGCTCGCTATGCTCGCTCGCCAAAATGGAATTGACACCGCTAACGTGCCCGCCCCAACCTGCAACAACCAGTTAATAAGTATGTACCAAACGTTTTTCAAAGAAGTTTTGGTGTGCTCGTGCTCGCCAAAACGGAATTAACATCACCTTAGACATGATCGTGTAAGCCCTGACCTGCAACAAACAAATCTGAAATTTATGAACCAATTATCATTACAAAAATTTTGCTCGCTCGCTACGCTCGCTCGCCAAAATAGAAATAACACCGCTTTTAATAATCACGTCCCTGACATGGAACAATGAACCCAAGTTTTATGTACCATATTTTCCATATAAAAGAAAAGTGATTTTTTTTGCTCGCTCGCCAAATTAGAAATAACACCGCTTTTAATAATCACGTCCCTGACATGGAACAATGAACCCAAGTTTATGTACCATATTTTCCCTATAAAAGAGAAGTGATTTTTTTTTCGCTCGCTAGCTCGTGGAATTATGTGCCCACCATGCACTAACCTGCTACAATATCATTAAAAAGAGAAATGTAGGGGGTTGCCTGCTCGCCAAAATGGGATTGACATTGCCTTAAACACGATTGTGCCCGCCCCCGACCTGCAACAATGAAACAAATGTTATATAGCAATTCATTGAGAGAAAGATGTATTTTCGCTCGCTAGCTAAGATGAGTATAAAATCACCCTAAACACAATATTGTTCCCGCGCCCTGCATGGGACAATTGAACCAAGTTTAAGTGGCAATTATTAAAAAAGAAGTGATTTTTTCTTGCTCGCTACGCTCGTTTGCAAAAAAATGAAATTAACGTCGCTAACAAGTGAATGTTCCCACCCCCAACTTGCAACAATACCAGTTTATATACCAAACGTTACTTAAAGATTTTTTGTTGCTCACTCGCTCGCCAGAAGTGAAAATTAGCATCGCCTTTTTTGTGCTCGCTCGCCAGAAGTGAAAATTAGCATCGCCTTTTTTGTTTGTTTCGGTCGCTTGCCCCCCCTGACGGAGTACCCCAGGTACGCCACTGGTAGTAATAGCATATGTTATGCAGGGCCCACTGGAAGAGCAGTTTCATAACTGAAGTGGCTACCCTGGGTAAATAAAACGTTAAAAAAATACATATCGTAGACTAGTATAGTATCTAGTATTGCCCACATATTGATGAGCTGCTACGATATTATACTTTTGAATTGTATTTCTATTATTCTGAGTTGTATTTTGATTATTCTGACTTTGATGTAATTATTGCATGATTTCGATTATTATGTACTGTCTTTGAAAATGAAACACCTTATAAATGTATATTTTTTTTAAATAAATAATTAAAAAAAAGAGCTTCACGAGTTATCCTGTTGATGAAAATGATTGATCCGTAAAAAATGAAGTTTTATTGAGCTATATTAATCACAGAAATTAACCATATAACATATTGAAGTAAGAAATCAAAGGACAGAGCTGAGCTGTAATCAGAACGTTTTTGATGGCCAAGGCTGAAATGACGTCATCTTGAAAATTAGAATTTTGAAAGGATTACTCTGCCCAACAAATGCGTGATTGGTAGCTAATACTATGGTCACATTACCCAAAAGTAGCCTGCTCGGCGGCCGAGCGGCGAGTTTTTAACCAATTCTGCCCGGCCGCTGCCCGGCCACCGAGCGGCGGCCGCCCAGGCACCGCTCGTTTTTAGAGCATTGCTCGGTCGCCGCTGAAGTTTTAGCGCGGAGTTAAAATTTGGGCGGCGCCTGCTCAATTTTCACTCGCCGCCCAAAATACGCTCGGTGCCTGGGCGGTCGCCGCCCGGGCACCGACCTAATTGCTGGGCGATGCTTAAAGGAAACCTAACCCCATAGAATAAATGTAGGTATTCTGAAAAATGAAATAAATTCCTGCCCTTTGATGTATAATATTCCTTACGAAAATGTACAAGAGATATATAAATGAAGATATTCCTGGCATGATGTGATGCCTTTCAGCATGACATGGGCGCAGCCATTTTCTTAAAAATGTGACGTACCAGTTGAAGTTGTACATGTATCATGCACCAAGCTTTAGTTGGAAAGAATTGTTAAATCAATAACGAAACCTTTACTTTTCAGTGAGGAAAAATCATAACTGAGAAGATAGAAATTATATTTGCTGACAAATAAATAACAGGGGAACGATTGTAACTAAATTCATTTATAAATAATACACTATGGCAGTTGACAAATCTATTTCATTTATGAGAAACCTTTACCCTAGAAGAGCACCAACTTATTTATGCAATTTGCGTTCTGGCAAGAGTAGTACAAAGGATAATAGCAGGTGAATGAAATGCTTCATCACCACACACGTCTGGGAAGGAAGCATCCATAAATTTGAATACATTTACTTGATAAACGACTTCGCATAGTACGTCACGTAATAAAGAAAATGGCGATGCCCATGTCGTGCTGAGAAACTGCACATTATTCTTACTTTACACCTCTCTCATACACTTTGGTGGGGAATCTTGTAGATTAATGAGCAATAATATAATAAATCTCTCAGAATAAGTAAAGTTATTTCTTGGGGTTCGGTTTCCTTTAATTCCAGCAGCGACCGAGCAGGCTACTGATCGGTCGGTCGCTGCTCTGATTTGTGACCATAGCTTAACACCTGGCTGGGCTCTCAGCTTGTAGTAGTGGAATCATGTTGTTGTTGTTGTTGGTAAATGTTTAATGGCGTTCATTCAGTAATGAATATATACGCCACAAATATCTTCAATTTTATAAGAAAATCAGTTATAGTCTTCATAAGAAAACTGAGAATAAAGATTTGTAATGAAATAATTAATAAGTAACGCAATTTATTCAGAGTCTCTGGATGGTTTGCAACTTCGTGTTTCTGCTTTTTTAAAGTTAAATCTGGTCAGCCCGGTTTCGATTGCATAAAAACTAGCTTTGCCCGATTTGAAACAGGCTTCTCGGCTACTCGGCGTGCGTGCGCATTGATCTTTTTATTTTGTAACGCACGGTGCCTAGACCACTCAGAAACACAGAAACACTAAATTGAGACACATCGTACAGAGGCGCTCCTGTAACCGAATTTCCAATCCATTCAAGTAAATTGTTATACAAATCTTATCACAAAGTCATGGAATCATGGATCAAGCGTCTTCTCCACGTAGCTACAGACGGTGAGGGCGTGTGCTCTGATTGGCTGCTGTCTTAATGATCACGTGGTTAAGCTGGCACCAATGATAGGCGAGCCGTGGTTTGCAATGTTAGGTGTAAGTCATTCACAGACTAAGATTCGGTGTGAGAGCCGAATGGCGACGAAGGATATTAATAGGTACAGCCTATAGATAATGCATCACACGAATACTCAGGGTGCCTATCGTTCGTTCGTGTCTCCTTAGATCAAGATTAATGTATCTTGATCTTCGGAGTAATTGCTACAACCGGCCGTGTCAGACACGTTGCCCCGGAGTGCGACATAGGACTCTTGTAGCATGCCCCCCACTTTATAACACAATTATACAATAACAATTAACATTCACATTTAATTTAAAGAATGAAGCGATTAATATTACTCTTATGTTACGGAAAAAATATTATATATATATATATATATATATTATGAATCAATTGATTTGGTCGATCCAGGTTGATGGCACAAACACGACACTACTGGACAGAGATCCTAATAATTACAGAGCTTGGTGTTGTTGCTCTGTTCGGGTGCCTATGAAGTACATGTACTGCTATAATTGTATTATATTGATTTGTATTGTATTGTATTGTTATGATGATGATAATAACGCTTTCCAAAGAGATTCATAAAGCACCAATTGTTTGTATTGCACTGTATTTCATTGTGCCGGATTGGATTAGTTAGTTGATAGAAAAATTATTAATAAATGCTGTTAAAAGTATCATGATACGCATGGTTACCGTCATCATCATCCTCATCTTAGCAGTCATAACCATCACTACATTAATCATCATCATCTTCTTTATAAGTACTATCATTACTTTTATCTTATTATCATCATCACCATCATCAGTATCACCATCATCATCATTATCACCATCACCATCAACATCATCATCATCATCATCATCCTCACATGCAGTTCTTCAAAGAGTTTCCAGGGTTTGCACAAAATTAGACAAAAGACAACAATGATTTCAATTTTCCATGGCTTTTTTCATTATTATTTGCATAAATATGTGAATAAAATACTGGCATAACTTGTGGCATTTTAATTCTGTACAAATACTTACGAAAATTGTGGAGCCACCATGTGGCATCCATGTACAAGGCTTATAGAACTTCTACAACAACTGCCCTATACATTCAATCTTAAAACGGTTAGAAAGGATAAAAGCTGTACACTTATACATAATATGTACAATAGAAAACCTATACATATCTTGCATTATATTCTCCCTCATATCATCTTATCAAAGAAGCATACATTTTGTTGTCATGTTTGATATAAAAGTCTAGTTGTTTTTCGTCAAAATGAAACAAACAACTTACAAAAAACGATTGGTCATGAAATGTGTATAAACAACATGCCAAAGGAGTAACAGATAGTGAAGAATATTGCATACATATTCATAGTTATATCTGTTCGAATCATCTGTGTACGTCTATGATCATGGCAACTCTAAAAACATACATAAAATATTTGATTTCACATGATCACAAGAAAAATGACAATTGAGGGATAAAAATCACAAAGTTCTCAGCTCATTCAAAGCATGAACTGACATGGATAATAACGATAAAAAGAAAACAATTTGTCTTGAAAGTTGAAACTATATTTTCCCCTCTGCATTTTTTGCAATAAAATTGTATGAAGGAAGAAAAAAGAATTAACAGATTTTTTTTTTTTAATCTTGAAATTCATATCTGAATATATTTTTTTATCCAACACCTCTGGTTGTATCATTGAGCAATGAACAAATTTGCAAGTCATTCTCACGTCAACTTGTCAAGTTTGTGTTGAACATAAGAAGATTTGGAAATACAATGTATTACATACATTGAATTTACCATCTTTTCACATACTCCACACAACGGTCCTTATAAAAAATATGATTTTTCTGAATATTTGATCTTTGCCCTTCCAAGGTGTCCAACAAACTTTTAGAACAGTTATTCAAACCATGCATCCAACCTTTAAAGTTGAAGAACTAGTTGGAAGGTTTTTTTTCCAGGCCAACTTCGCATATTGCTTTCCACACGTGGAAGAGTTGTATATTATTCAATGACTACAAATGGTTTTATAGGTCAACAGGAAGAGCACATCATCCTGTCTTAAATTTCCTCAAAAAAACAAAAAGATCTCCTTTCATCAGTTGCTTCTCAAATATTTAAACTTCTAGTATCTTAGTGTAAAAAGGATTTGATATATAATTTCATCTTTACAAGGAGTATGATATTTATCGTCATTATTCAATTCATAGAGGACTAACGATATCTTTAAAAACGTAAGAAATCCTCATATAATTGTTTGTTCTCTCTCAAGTAAAGGCTTCAGCTATCTATCAGAAATGAATTTGTATTTGACAATAATGAATTACATGTAAGAACTGTATCATCATAAAGTATATATTTCTTTACTGCTATTCTATGCTTGTAAAGTATCTGATATATCAAAACAGTAGCAATTTCCTATTAACCTGCACACATCTAAAGAAATCAGAATATTGTCATGGTTTACGACCAAAAAGAGATCTTTGAGCAATTAGGAACGTTGTTCATACATACATCATGGTCACTGGTATAAAAAGACCATACAAGCTTAAGGAGAATGAGGTAGTTGGTATTTATTATTCTTTACATCTTATGTAGTTTCTATCTATTAAATTTTAACTGCCCAAAGAAGTCTCTTTTATTTCTCACATGGGAAAGAAATATCCCACCCCCTTCTATAAATGACTGGGTTTGCAGCATAAATGGTAATAAATAGAAAATAAATCCTCATACATAACGAAAACCCATCTTTGTCCACAGAGCTATTTTCTGTATTTTTCCTATGCTGTTTACATTTGAAGTGCTGTAGGGCTTCTTTGTATATGGCATTCACATGAGGCTTGACTTAGTTATCACAAAGAATTTATCAAAATTAGATTGTTGTATATGCATCTCTCTTTCTTGGATTCTGCCAGTTCTACTTTCCATCATTGGTGCTTTATTACACACACTGAATGTTATACTACTCTTGGCTTGTTGTAACAAAGAGTATCTTGAAGGGTAAAACATTGAAATATAGGAAAGTAGAATTTTGGAAATGGTCAAACATTTCTCCATCTTATCTTTACAAAAAAGAATGAGGACTGTATGATGAGTTCACTTCTCCTATTATCAATGGAGAATGTTAGCTATATAAATGCAGCATTGCCTAGATGATCTAATGATAATTCAACTGAAAATTAATGACATGTAGTCTATGAACTTACAAGAAGGTGAGATCACTAGGCATAAATTGTTCTCTATGATATTAGCCTCCTGTCTATCATCTGATGAGGAAGGAGGGAGATAACTCTGTGTTGAAGATGAGTTCACGCTCTTCCAGCTCTGAACAGACCTTATAATAACATATTATATATTAAGAATCAGCTCCTTATCAGCCAAGCTTAGCACACATTCAAAACTTGAGTGAGATAGTTATGTTACCGGGGCGACCCTCTGCAGTGGTTCATCCATGCTATGCACTCATCCACATGTTACAACAATATAACAGAAAGTGGATTGCAAAATTTAGCTCATTTTATGAAGACAGAGACTGGAAGATTTACCACAGAAAGTCAATATCTATTCTACCATCTATAGAAGTCAAACACATGGGTTATGGTTAATAATTCTAGTGTTTCTCTAGGAAGTAACATTAACAAGATTTACTCCAAATTTAGAAAACACAAATAGCTCCATTGATCCTACATGTAAGTCACAATATGCATATGGACCACATGGAAATATATAAAATCATATACACATACCATACACTTTAGTTACAAACATTGATAAGGAATGGCAACAGTAAATTACCTGTTTACCTGAATACATTCTGGGTTTCATTCTGACCAAAAGCTATTCAGTTTGACAGAACAAGTACAGCAGATAATTACATTGAAATCCAAAGGGTACAAAAAGGTCAAAGTTCACAGACATTTGAAAGGGACAGATCATACGTAGGATTCATCTGTATAATCAATGCTTTCAAGATTCTTTACAGTCATTTTCAAGTCCTTGCCAACCACTGTCTTTATTCTTTGCCAATCACTGCGTGCTTGACTCACTGTCTGCGCATTGTCGGATACCTTCTTGAGTCCATTCTTAGCATCCACGATTGATTTGGAGCGAGGAGAGGCGAGGGGTGAAGAGGGGGGTTCTGCATGTGGGTCTGGGAAGGGGAAGTGAAGGGCAGTGCTGCGTCCAGGGACGGGGTCAGCAGAGTTGGATGAGTTGGTAGGTTCTGGTTGTCTTCTGCCGGGATGGTTACCAGCGGACGTTCTACGAGGTACTTCTCCATTATGATGCCGTCTCCTAGGGGGTACCGGCTGGCTTGACCTGCGTGTGCTCTCAGCATTGCGTTGCTGGTGTTTGGTCCGTACCTCATTTCCTGCAGGCTTGGCTGTATCGCTACTGCTGCGCTGGACAGACGTGGATGTAGAGCCTTTGCGATTTGTGGCCACGCTATCACTAGATGTTCGCCTCACTCCGCGACTTTTGCTAGATCCATAACCATTCCTATATTCATCATCATCATCACTAGAATCGGTATCAGAGTCCAGGAAGATGATACCTCCAGCGGTGAGATGACGTTTAGGTTTGCCTGAACGATCTTCATGTCGATGTTTTGCCACGTTGACATCACCTGATCTCCTCCTTGGACTCTGGTCAGTTGCCAGAGTCAATGATTCACTGTCCAAACTCTTTGTGCTTTTCTGGAGCAATGCTCGTCTGTTCATGGCTTCCTGGTAAGTGGGTGGAGTTGTTCTGCATTGAGAGGAATCTGATTGGGTCTTACTGACACGCTGTTTGGTGTGCTGACCAATCACGATGGAAGGACTGCTATTACGCTTCACGGGAGAAGGTGCCCTTTTCTCTGTCTGCTCTTGATGAGTGGGAAGACTACGTGGACTCTGGGACAAGGTGGTGGATCGAGTTGTAGCATCTTTTGGGAAGAACTCCCTAGGAGGAGTTGCTTCTTTGACTTGCGATGGTCTTAAATTGTGGTGCCTAGGTCGCACAGGTAAAGCAGTAGGACGAGAAGGCAAGCCTCGCGTGTCAGAGTTCATAAACAGTTTCTTGTAGGTTGGCTGGAAGCCATGCTGTCCTACGTTGGGCCCACTGCGAGGCGACAAGCGTCCAGCATTAGAGCTGGCAGCCTGCAATGTCTTACTCATGTCTATCTCAGTCCTTTGGGGTTTCATACCCAGTTTAGATGAATGCAGTCTCTCTGAGGAACTAGAAGACTGTGCATCGCTCATTCTCTCTGATGATGAAGAGGACATTGAGGAAGCACTGCGCCGACTGGACGTCAGTCGACGGGGGAATGTAGGTGACCCTGATCCAATGGAAGGAACAGATTGTCTACGTCCATATGACATGGGAGGCACTTCTTCTGTAGGAGTTGTAGGCATAGAATTCCCCCCTTGGGTATTACTTGGAATGAGTCCTTTCTCATTTATTAGCAAGCCAGAGCCATTTGCACTGGATTTCCTGGAGTTGGATCGCATGTCCTCCGGTAACATCGCACTCAACAAATTAGATGAACAATCCTTGCTCAAATCCTTGATCAACTTCAGAGTGTCCTCACTGAGATTGTATTCCTGATCGGAGATGTCTGGGCTATTGTCTGCTGTATTGTTGGCTGAGCTTGCAAGCAGGGTCATGCGATGCCTTGCTGCTTCCTTTGAGATAGGGGCAGGCTCAGAACCTCTCCTCTGCCTCCAAAACAAATCATCACTGAACTGTGAGGAAGTCTTGGCCGGTCTCCCACCAGCATTCGACACCACACTTAGTTTCTCCTTGGAATCCATGCCAGAGTCTGTTGTATCAGTGTTATCAGAATCAGGGTACAACTGATTATCACTGGACGTAATGCCAGAGTCCCTGCTCAAGGTTGATGGTGATAAGACCGGCGTGTTTCCGTAATGCCACTTATGGATGGCACCGATAGGCTCCTGTTCACTGTCATTGGCAAAGAACTCTTTCTCAATACTGTCCATAGAGGAGTCATCGCGCTTGATGTATGGCAAGACCTCGTTCAAACTATCAGAGTCGCCGCTAGAGTCATGTCTCCTGCGCTCTGTCACCTGGACAGGAGGATCTCCAAAGAGAGTCAAGACATCATCACCAAACACTTCCTTCACGTTGTCAATCATGAACTCGACCACTGCAGGAATCTTTTTAGTGGCCATAGCCTGCAAGCATAAAAAGGATGAACCATTTAATAATCCTGCCACATGAGATCACTTCACAATTCAGAACTACAAGATGAAATAAGTATCAACATAAATATTGTTATATAAATGGTGTAACTATTTAGTAATATAGCCACATGAAATCACTACAAAGTTCAGAACTATCAGATAAAAAAGCATTTACATATTAGCTAAAAAAAGCACGTGTACATTTATCTTGGTGCAGTGAAACCTGTATATAAAGACCGCTCTAAGGAAACATAAAAAGCGGTCTTTATAGGCAGGTAGTCTTCATATACAGGTTCCATTAGTACAGGTTTCAATGAGAAACCATATTCAAGAGAAACAAAAAGTGTGGTCTTTAAAGAAAGGTGGTCTTTCTATACAGGTGGTCGCTAAAGCAGGTTCGACTGTACTGCTATATGTTGGACAAAAAAAGAAGGCTTGGAGCAATTGCTGTCAGAGGAGCAAAAGATTTGTGACTAGCTACGGAGGATTGATTAGTACAGGTTTCAATGAGAAACCATATTCAAGAGAAACAAAAAGTGTGGTCTTTCTATACAGGTTTGACTGAACTGCTATATGTCGGACATAAATACATTGCTGTCAGAAGAGCAAAAGATTTGTGACTAGCCACGGAGGGAGGATTGATACACACCTGAGTAACAGGCCCAGCGTTGGCTAGAGACCAGAGCATGCTTGGTGCCACACAGATAGACAGGTTGTAGCTGTTCATGTTGTTCTCATCCATATGAAGAGACACATAGTGGAGCACGTTGAACAGGTGTCGTAGCAAGACCTGGTTGATGTCCAGCAGTTGATCAAGCAAGCTGCAATGAATATAATCATATGAATATAATAAATATCATAAATTATTATAACAATGCTTAAAATACGGTAAATAAAAACAACAGCAAACACACACAAAAAAAAATTGTAATTATTTTTATTAAAAAAACAGAAAAACAAGTATGAGGATGAAGTCAATTAATAAATTATCCAAAAGATAAGCTTTGCATTGCAACATGTTTGAGTTCTGCAACAATAAAATGGCGGAATTGTGGTTTTGTTGAAACATATGTGTAGCTATTTCAACAAATATTCTATGACACTATATGGATCAACTATCACATGGTTATGAGTACAAATAATACATGTAGACTGCACACATTTGTTTCATCAGTCAACCAAACCCCAGGAAAAGGGTTAGGTGGAATCATTCCCTCATATCTCTATGTATTCCAACCCCCTGCTTTTCTCAATGGTACAACCCTCTCCTGTTGCAGAACTATGTACCAGGATGAATCCATCGCGATTTCTAGGGGCTTCAACTCACCTTTTGATGGCCTGTAGTCTCTCCTCCTTGTCTGCAATATCTATCGTGTTGATCCATTCCTCACACTGACTGCACACCAGTAAACTGTCTGGCAGACTCCGAAGAAAGTCCTGGAGGAAAAAAAGAGACAAATGTCATCAAAATATGAGTCATTTTGGTTAGGTCAATATGGGGCGTGGGGAGCAATATTTGGCACTTTATCAAAGAAAACGTGTATACAACAACATTCAAATACACTGAACCCAATACCACTAAGGAATATATAACGTAAAAAAAAAAAAAGTGTTTTCACAACAAAATACTTTATTATAGCCCTATGCCATGTGACTTCTCATGACCTCTTATTAAAATTTATCCTATTCTCTTCCTTGCTGAATCAAATCTCAAAGACAACCCTTGGCCCGGTCGCTTCACGACTCCCTATCCAACGTACACCGCCAACTGATATTCCTAGCAACTCGGGGGCAGCGATTATGAGGACTCACAAGAAATCAGTGACTCTGACGAGCAAATCGTAGCCTCTGACCGACAAGGCACCAGCATGTCAACCAATCAGCTGTTATCTTGTTTGCAAATGGTCAACTTGGTTCTTGCTTGTATGTATATGTAGTGCATGTAGTATTTATTTGCCATGGTGGCAGAGAGTCATTTTCTAACAGTTTTTCAACATTTTGAAATCAAGAACCACTGCTTAAATGTTACATAAATTTCACATCTATGTTGTGAATAGGTTGAAGTCTGAATTGATGAAGATGTTATGTTTGCTCTGCTCAAGTTGAAGGTTTTTAACGATTCTTTTCCAAAAGATGTGGTTGTACATGTATAAATATACTGATGATCCCTAACTCATTTCAATGAAATTACGCCCCAATTATCTGCAGTAAGATCACAAAGTGGTGAGTCATTGAAATGAGTTAGTGATCATCGATATATTTATACATGTACAACCATATCTTTTGAAAACAGGGATGCCAGTTAGAATTGATCAGGGGGCCTGAAAATCACCTAAAATTAGCTATTGCGCACACAATAAAGCCTAAACTTTGGTCTAAAAATAACAATAAGCTATTGCCTGAAAACTGGCATCCCTGTGGAAAAGAATTGCCCCAATTATCTGCAATAAGACATCACAAAACGGTGAGTCGACGCATACCTTTAGAACCGATGCAGCGACATGGATGGACACATCATCCAGACTGCACTGCTCCCCAGCATCGAGGGCCTCCCGTAACTCACGACACACCCTGGCGTTGGCAGACTTTCTGAAGATACCCGTCACAAACGGAGCCTGGTGGTAGAGGGTGGTGAGGAGGTCCATCACGGGCTTGGGAAGGGTGTTGTCAGGGCACACCATGCTCAAGGGAAGACCAAATAACCTGGAGGAGAGAGATGGGGAGAGAGAGGGTGGAAGAGGACCTGGTTATTTATAGTGCTGGTGTTGTGTTATGAAATTTAGAGAGAGTGAGAGTAGAGAGAATGAGAGAGAGAGGAGAGAGAATGAGAGAGAGAGGAGAGAGAATGAGAGAGAGAGGAGAGGAGAGGAGAGAGAGAGAGATAGAGAGAGAGAGAGAGAGAGAGAGAGAGAGAGAGAGAAGGGGGGGGGACGGAGAAGAGATGAAGAGAAGATTGAAAGACAAACAGAAGTATAGAGACAGACATACTGATAGTGACAAATATAAAGCATGATACAATAGAAGAGACTACCAGAGCGAGAGAGATACTGAGAGGAGGGCAGAGGAATGAGAAAAAGTGAGAGAGAGAGAGAGAGAGAGCGAAAGCAAGCTAGTTTATGGGAAAGAGAGAGAGACAGAGAGAGAGAGAAAGAGAAAGACAGACAGTGAGTTTGCTAAAAATATTACCTTGCATGAGGTGAAATTGGTGATGATGCCGGTGATGACCCATCTTTATTTGAGATACTCCTCTTGAAGGAAAGCTTGAAAGGAGACTTGCGCCCTTTCTTCAGTCTTCTCTGGATAGCTGAGGAGTCTATACATGGAAAAGAAAGGGTCGAGCTGGTAAATCGTCTTGCCATCACATCATCACAACTCTATTACAAATCATTGCATCTGCTCTATTTTCAGACAATTCCATATCTCAAATTTGATGATTTCAGTAGCTTTTAAAGCCCCACTGTACTACTTATAGCTACTTGCACCCTCTATAAAGCAAACAATACCTAATATGTGCCTGTTGGTCCCCCATGATCCCCTTTTCTACATTGTATGTTAATTGAGAGCTGATTTGATGAGATAACCAACTGTCAGTGACCTTGCAGGAAGGTCTAATCCCCCCTGGCCAAACTAGTACAGACAGGGTTTAACAGTTACTGCAGCTTATTATTGATAACAAGTTTTATGAAACAGGGCATATTTACCGATTCCTCCTGAACCAGTCTTTCCCTTCCTCCTGATGATGAACTGACATTGATGTTCTCTCAGTTCGTTCTCAGCGGATGAGAGGTGCTCCATCTCAGAACTAAACACCACATCACTTGGTTTGTCTTGTGCATCGCGTATGTGACTCATCTTGATAGCGTATGGATACTCGTGACCTGCACAAGAAGAGAGAAGAGTCAATTCCAAATTCATCTATACCAGTTTCACATCAATCTTTTATATATCAACAACAAAATGTCAATTCTTCTTAGTCTGAATTTAGCATCCTGTAAAAGAAAAAAAAAAAAAAATACTTCTCAATATTTTATCCACAATCCACAATTACAATACACTATTCTTCTTTTCGTACACTGTAGTTCCACATAAATTTCATCTAGTTTCTAACAAAATTTGTAGTAGAGCAGAGGAGAAGGGGATTGTTTCATAAAACTATCTTTTTCACACCTTTGGTTCCTATTATGACTAAAGGTGAATATACAAGCTCCAGTGTCAGGAGTGGCTTGACATTTTACATACATACATACATACATACGTACATACATGTAATGCGCTGTTATGCTTTACATTAACCCACTCCCCCACAACTCATGGATAAAAATTAAACATCCACATGACTTACCTATGAGAGGATAGAGAGAGTCTTCTCTGCCTGACTGGACCCAGAGCTGGTAATCATTTCTCGCTTCTTCTGGCATACCAAACTCCTGCATGGCCATATCAAGCAGGTTACTCGAATGCTGATGGTTACCAATCTGCAGGGTTTTGGACTGCAAAACAAAGAACAAAAGAACAGAAACATTACATTACATGTTAATCATGCGCATCTGTATTTTATTTAAAAAAAAACACAAAAATACTGATGATTTGTGTTATTCAACAATATACAAATAGAGAAGATCTATCTGACAGCATATCAGCAAATACTTGCCCATTTTGATTGGCACGACAAGAAGATCACATCAGAAAGAGTTTAATTTCCTAAAACAAAGTCCTTCTAAAGTTACACTGCTACTGCCAGTGCGACTCCTCTGCGATCGAATGCCAGCACACAGCGACAAGTTACAAGTCTGTGTTGACCAAATAGGGCAAGGATTAGACTGACAGCCAATTAGATTCTATCCCACAACTTACAGCTTTCCCTTAGCGCCAAAGCGGAAGCAAAGATAATCATCACAAATGACATCATCAGAGGCTAAAACTCATAATTTGGTTTGTGAGATCCCTCTTTACTAGCCAAGACATGCGACACATCTAGTCTCTACTAAGAAGGCATCATGTTAATACTAGATTTTGCACGTCTCTATGATCATTATACAATAACAAACTTGAACATCTTAGAAAGGATCTCTCACAATGATGCTAAATTACTTTGATGCTAAAAACATATTCAATAAATTACTAGTTCCCCACTGCTTGATATATTCATTTTGACATGGAAATAAATAAAAGTAAATAGAAACAGCTCCATGTAACTATGAGCTGAGAGTAGCATACACTTTGATGATAAATGTGTTTTGCATGCTACAACTAGACAAAACTGAGCTACATGTAAGCCAGGGGGAAGTTTGTATGACAACAAATCTTGGGTTTTTAGTCACCGTCTGAGAAGGAGACCTGAGGACTGCAGATCCACAAATCAGTGGGGAGTTTTCTGACGTAATCTAATAGGGAAGTGGTCGGGACAGGTGAAAAGTTCATCTTTGTGATGCAGATGAGATTCTTTGAATAAATAGGGGGGGGGGGGTTCAGAGAAGGTTGACTGAAACTTCCTCTCTGTCTCTCGTGCATGATCAATACTTGATAGAAGTCATTGTTTCTTCTACGTTACATAATGGGAATCTATGCATCAAGACCTTGTGAGAAATATTGGCAATTTCATTTTTAAAACTCAAACCATCAACAATCTGGAAAGTAAGAGAGAAACTGAGAGAAAAGGAGGGGGGATTAGGTTGGGGGAGAGTATACTATTTCAT
Source organism: Strongylocentrotus droebachiensis (assembly GCA_035222895.1). NCBI lineage: Eukaryota > Metazoa > Echinodermata > Echinoidea > Camarodonta > Strongylocentrotidae > Strongylocentrotus > Strongylocentrotus droebachiensis. The sequence continues at coordinate 18,654 of JAVYIG010008994.1, forward strand.
TTCTCCTACGAGCCCTTGCTAGATTTGGTCAATAAGCCTGTAAGATTTGTTGCCAATCCATGTTAATTCTTACCGGAAATGCGGAGTACTCTTGGTCTCTATTGAGAACCCTGACTTGTACAGTCTTGCCTTCGTCTTCTTTTCTCTTCACCTCGATGTGCCTAAAATTAAAATGAAAAACATCAAATCAGTAAAAATATAACAGATTCATCATTTACTATCTGGTGAATCTATTCGACATGTAATAACTATTACAAAAAGAAAAGAAACTGTTGATATATGACTCAGAGATATTTAACACAACTGTGGTCGGATCTGTATTCAGGGGAAAAGGCCTACACCCTTTTCAACTTCCAGAAAATGTATTTAAGGAATGCTATAAGGTAACAGATCAACTTAATAAAACATTTGATTGAGAAGGCAAATATCCATCCAGCTGTATACATTATACCTCTAGTCTAGAAAAGGGCCAAATCTGGTACCCATTACAAATCTGGGGCTCTCGGTGTCCATTTTAAATCACAAGTACAAATTGGTTGCTAATTCACCCTAGCCGAACCCTAGACGAGGGAGAGAGTGTGTTTGATGCGAGGGTGAAGGTTGGTTCATATCTTTCAAGTTTCAGGTCTCGCGAGATGAAAATTTGAAGGAAGTCTAACAAGGAGTAATCCAAAAACAAATCTCAAAACTTCCTCTCTATTTTTTTTCTTCTTCAAGTTGGTATGTAACTGTTAAATTTGTAAGGCATTCCTACACTCCTACCCAGAGTTATACAAATGTAGTTTGGGAACTGTCCCATTAAATGGCCTAGAGTTGGTTCTTATCATCCTACATCTAAACTGCCCTGGTATTTCTACATGACAAGCTTTTATACTGCCAAGCTAATTGGACACTGAACAGGATGATATTTTACAAAATAGAGGAAAGTGGTGGTTATTTTACCTGACTGCTAAGAAAGCATAAATGATTGTTTAATAGTGAGCAAAATGTAAATGCATCCCTTAAGCTTTGCAGTCACAAAAGACACTCAGTGTTATCTTATGAAAAAAGAAAATATACCGGTAGAGGGAATCCTATTTGAGTAGGAAGAACAAAGTCTGAATGAGCCTCTCAACCTCCTACAATGATTGACAGGGTGAAACATCTCTTTAAACAAGACCAGGGTGTGATCAGAAAATCATCCAATTGAAACCTTGGAGACGATTCAAGTAACTTTTAATATGAACATGGCCTACCATGCTGATGTGATTTGTTGTGTGTGTGTGGGGTGGTTTGTAACATGATCCGGTGTGAACAGATCCAATAGAGGAATACCACGTTTTTCTTATTTCATTCTATGAAGAACGTCAATGCCGCCGCCGTGTACACGAGAGAGGTGGATCGGAAGTCACATAATGACATTTGGTTTGTGATCCCATTGTAAGCCTCTCTCTCTCTCTCTACACTATCTCTCTGTGTGTTCAACTCAAACAGACCTCACGCTAACCCATCTTAAACAAACCCCCCTCGCTTTTTAATCAAATAAACATCATAAGTCAAAAAGTATTGATAAGCCTTCCATATGGCAGATGTAGCTGCATTGGCGGTAAATTGATTTTGATTTAAATGGTATCCTGGAAGAATACTGAAAGACATCAATTACAGGTCGAAAGGGAATGTACAGAGAGGCTCATAACAAGAAGAGATGTTTTGAAGAGGGAGCCGGCTTGTCCTTGATGCTATGTATTCTACACCATTCAATATTGACTGTTACACTCAGAACTATCGAGTACCTCCCCCAAATGGCACCAGAGACTTCTTTAAAAAGAATGTTGTTTGTAAGAAAGAAACTCTACAAAAAGTACCTGTATCTAATGTCTCCTTGCGATTGAATACACTAGTACACTGAAAGGTATGGTACAACACATCATTGAAAAAAGCTGTTCTGAGAGGTTGCAATAATAGGCTAACAGTCACTATTCTACACGTAATGAAGTATGAACTTTAACCCTGGACCAAACAATAAACCTAACCCAAACCCTAACGAAATAAAGCTCAGAGCAATTTTCACCAGAGCATACATGCTCGTCAGAGAACTGTCCTAGACACAGAGAGACATGGTGAAAACAAAGAAAGTTTTTCTTACGTGCTAAGTTTCTGCCACCACAGCTCCCTCTCTTGGTTGGATGCAAACGTGAGCACCACGTTGTTGGTCGGCCAACCCAGGACGAAGGAACAGTCATGTGACTTGATGACCTCACTAACCTCGTCGATACAGGTGTTAAGCCAGAGCTCCCCGACCCTTAACCTGTGTTTCAGTCTGAGGGATGTGGCTGACCTGATCACAAAGAATAGGGCAAGAAGATAGTTGATGAATTTAAGAAGGATTGAACAAGAACTTTGGTACAACCGACAGATTAGAAATGAATAAGTAAATTAATCAATTGTCCACCTACATAGGGTCACGGGAGACCCACAGGTGTGATACACATGGTACAAATTTGCCAGGCAGTAGATAGGCCTACAGGATTACAACATCTGGAACAAACTCTGTTATAAGCCAACCTTCCTTGACCTGAGAGGACTGTGAAGGAATTATCATTTTTTATATCTACCAATATGCTTTGTTTCTTTACTTCTTCTCTTGTTTGTTTGTTTACTTTCACCAAAGAGTCCCAAAACTTTCAAGAATGTGCAAAACAGGAACCCTATTCACAAAGCCTTTTTTCAATTACTAAACTTTTCTAAAATCAGTGGCAAATCTGCTAATAACCAATCAGAAGCAAGGATTTCAGTAGTTTATAACAAAACCTGTCATTTGTCACTGATGGCAAGTTTTGTGAAACGGTCCCAGAAGATACTTACTTTGGTTTAGCGATGAGCAGAGTATCATTCATGAGGACCAGGTATCTGCTCTGGATCTGTGGTCCTATGGAGATCTGTACCGGTCCCTCCATGATGTAGAGCCTCTTGCAGGGCGGCGCTTCGGCCGTAGGAGAGGGGAGATCCCTGGACCCAACGTTGGGCATGTTCAGGCTGGTTGATAGTGATAGTGAGCCCAGTTCCAGGGCCATCATGCTGCCTGGAGGACTGTTATTGTTGTTGCTGTTGAAGAGAAGAGACAAAAGTAGAAATAAATTATTATTTAATTAAATGAAGGAGTAGATCATCATGTTATTATGATCGTTTATTTATGGTACAGACAGTTTAATAAAAATACAAGTGAATTAACAGAATTGCCACTGCTTTCCGATGGTTGCGGACATATACAATGCCTTCGAGATCCTATATTTAAAAAAGGATTTTACAGGGCTAAAAGATTTATATACCATAAGTTGAATACCCGGTACTATGTCTTGCTACAGTTTCATCAAAATGCTACATGGGAATGATAAGGCTGTCAAACAGGACTGTACATTACTACATAATATTCTTTCACAACATGTAGAGCAAAATGGGTTAGGAGAAGAAGGTTGTATATTGTATGGGTCCTGGGATGAGGTGTAGAGGAAAGGTTGAAGGGGCGAAGTAACCCCAGGCAGGACCACCATACAGGTGGCTTGAGGGGTGCTAGATGGAGGGCTTGGTGGCCAAGGGGTGCAAGTGTTTAACCCTATCTGGGCCAGCTCCGGAGTTTGGATGTGGGTTGAGTGACACGGGTAAACATGTCAAGTGGTAGCCGGAGGAGGGCTGGCGTTGAGGGAGGGAAGGGAGGCTGGGGCTATCGGCAAGGTTGCTGTCTTGGGTTATTTGTATTGGAAGACAAGAACAGAGGGAAGAGGAGAGCACAGATGGGATGACAAGCAGGAAAAGGCTCCAGAAATAACACATACCAAATACAATAGCTAGAGTATACTGGAGGAGGAGTTATTATCAGGAATAACTCCTTGGTGAACAATGTACAGGGAGGATCGTGGAGAAAGAGAAATTGAAGAACAAGAAAGAAAAGTAAACTTGACAAACTTGAGAGAGAGAGGGGGGGGGGGGGGATGATGATGATATATGATATGATTGACATATTCAGAGAGACAAAAGAGAAACAAAGAAAAAGAAAAAAAGAAGAAAACAAAGAAAAGAAATTTGAAACAATCAAGAAAGAATGCAGATATCGATATGGCATGGTCTATAGGCAACCATTGCAACATATGATGAATCATTTACATGTAGGAAATGAATAACTCCAAGAGCCTGATGCATATCTCCTTTGAGTATGAGTAATGTCACAAACTATTTGAATGCTTCTCAGTAATTTGTCAGTCAAGATGCCCATTGCTTGAATGTAAAGCAATACTCCACACTTCACTCCCATTTTCCGAGAAGAGGAATGCGAAATCAAAAATTTGATTAGTGGTAACGAGAACTAGAACGATATTTGGAAGAAGGAGAAATTGGGCGAGGTGTGTCTGTGAGGTGATCGTGGTTTCTGAAACGTATCAAATGGAGGATGAAGACAAATATCGTCTGTGCCATTTCACAGTATGACATGTCCAAAAGAATGGAAGAAGTTCTGTTTTAAGGATTGGAGCAGGTATTTGAGGCTGACCCCTGTTAACCCTTTGCATTTGAGAAGAATGACTGGGGGCCATGAACTGTCAGGTATGACCACATCATCATTCATGAATGTTATGAATAATACTTTTGACACCACAAAATGTATTTATATTTTCGATTTCTCTCTCTCTACCTCTAACTCTTTCTGTCCTTCCTTCTTTTTCTCTTGTTCTCATTCTTCTTCATCTTATATGTACACTATTTTCTCCCTTTCCTTTCCCTTTCAGTTTCAGAAGAACCAACATTACTTTAGTTACTACACATAACTAAAAACAAATCTACCATACTCTCCCAACTTCTACAAATCTTCCCATTTTGAAAAAATAAACCAAATCGCATACACAATATGGCAACCAGCTCCACCAGTGAAAAGCTTTAGAGGATGAATTGCTCCAATGAGGAGCACTATCTGTGTGACTGTACAAGGTCAAAAGGTTGTCCATTGGTATGCAGAAGAGCTGCGTTGATTTCTCACACACTGCCCAATTCGATGAGAGAGAGAGTGAGAAAGAACCAGAACTCGGCCAAAGTACAAAAAATGTGGCAGCATTAAAAAACAAATTTGGTGATAATTTGTGCTCTTTTTTTTTTACTTCTAAGAAGCAATGTAATATAATATGTACATTTCCTCCAAGAGTTCCAGGATGAAAAGTATGTATTGTAAATACTATAACTGTTTTTATCATTATTATAAGAATCCATGGTCAAACTATTATTATGGCCAAACAAGGAAGATCCATAGACTGAAATACTCATGTAATTATGTAGCAGACATAGGCCTATGCCTTAAACTGATATCATGGAGATTATGTTGATGAACAGAGGTTGTCCTACAATCGTCATAATATTCACAACATTTTTTCAGAGCCACTTCCCCTTCTGAAATACAATGGTTTTTTGCTCAAAACAACTGTCACACCAGACATGGAGTGGTATCCCATCATGCACAGCATCACATTCGACGGGCTCCACATTGATATCCCAGCATGCATTGCATATTTGATCTATCTATTATCTATCTAAGCAACCCATTTGACACCTTCAACCAAAAAAAATTACGATTTGAAAAGAAGGATGGTAGAGACTAGATAATTCAGACAGACAGACATAGCTTTATGATTTCAACTCATCAAAACAGGAAGTATCCAACTGTCACGTATTACTGATAAACGTGAACAAAGTTGTCATAATATATCTGGTGTACAGAAAAAACATAAAATGGAGGTGAACGCAAGTAGAGAAGCATCTGCTGGATTCCAAGAAGATCATTATCTTCTACTTTAACTAAGAAGTAGTATCCTTTTGCCTCTATAGCAGAAAATAAATGTATCATAATTTGTTTACATTTTATATATATATATATACATATTTTGTTTTAAAGAGGGTGTGATATTGTGAAGGAAAATAAGGAAAACAGGAAGCAATATCCCACAGAGAATCTTCAAATATGCTTATTTACAACAACAAAATCTGCAAAGTAATGCTATTCACCTCCGATGTTTGTTGATGTAATCCCTCGACATGCTGAAATATTAATCCATCCAATTGCCTAATAAGCGTAGAGGATAACTCATCTCATTTGAAGTCTAAAGAAAGCCCTCTAGAGTTGATTATGACATACCGATCAAACACTGTTTATATGTTCATACAGACATTAGCTAGCAGCATATGCATCTGCCACTCGAATATCTGTATCAGAATTACAATTCACACATTATCCTATTAAAGAAACAACATAAGATGAGGACCATGGTAGAAACATTTAGATCAGACCATGGTCCCTGTCAGGTTCTTCAGTAGGTCCATGGTTCTTCCAAGATGCTACGAATCCTGCTTTCCGATTCCCACGACATCGTTTTCACTGGAAAATGGAAGTGTGATGAATCGAAGTGACAAGCAAGATCTCCTGTAGTACCTTACAAGTCCCTCTCTTCAATAACGACTTCCAACTCTCCATGTAAATCTGTACCCATATGGCGTTGGAAGCTTTCCAAAGACATATCACATAACCATGATGAAAACACGTTCTACTTTGTATTCTTGGTGATATGTTCCAAACTTGCCAATAACAGACACCATAATAGGGCCCAGACTTCTAGTAATGATTTCATCAGAAAAACAAGCAGAAGGTAAAAGAAGTCCTTTACTTGAGCCTCCAGAAGTCCTATAGTTCTGCCTAGACAAAATTAAAGAAATTTGCCACATGGAATACACTGTACGTCTAACATGCATGAATCCTTTAAGCTGCAATAACAGATCTTCCTTTTACACAGAAATGGCATGATACTAAAATCACATTTGCAGGTTGTTTTCTATAATCCCCCAAATAATACATTCTTCTCAGCTCATTACCTTCGTTTCTCTCTCTCTCTCTCTTTTCATTTCTTTATATCTCTTCCTGTTATTTGTTTGTTCTCTCTCTCTCCCTCTCTATATCTCTCTTTCTCTCCTGCCTAGTCAATTTTGTTGGGGTTCCTCTATAGTAGTTTTCATGACATCACTATTCCGCTCCATCAATCATGGGATCTATTCTGCCCATACAAAGTCAGGCCGATTTCAAAAGCTACAGGTACGCAGGCAGAGAGAAGCTCTTTTGTGCCTTCGCTGTGTTGACAGTCCTGGCATCTTTCTGCACTGTCATGATGATAGGGAAAGGTGACAAGGGTGACACGCATCAGGGCAACATTCCTTACAAATCACCGAAAATCACTTTGTATAGTACCCAACAGAACTGGTTGCCATGCCAATTGATTATTTTACCATTATAATTGATATTTGAAGCAGGCAGTAAAGAATATAACTAACAGAACTACATGAAGAGGAAATTATTATTATCTCCAATACAATTGCCAAGATGGAAATGAATTGGGTAAACTGGTGTTAAAGGTACTATGTCCCTTTTGCAGCCAACATTAAATTCTGTAGAACTTTGCAGGAATTAGGAATATGTCATGTATGTCCGATCTGTGAAATTTAAACGTACGTTAGCAGTGTCCTCATATTCAAATTATGCAAGGAAACCCGTTTACTTGCTAGACTTCACTGTCAGACACTATTGAGTGACTGACTGGCTTTTTTTCTTCTTTGGTAATAACATACATGAAAAGAGTTGTAAAGGGTACATGAGCATTTGTCTACATCAATAACCCACTTCTTGTGATGGCCAAGATTAAACTGATTGAATCTTTGCGCAGCATAAAACGTATGACCATTCGGTACAATTGTCTGAAAATCAAGACTATTACTTTTGGGCTCTATAGCCCTAAAGTCGATATGACATCTAATAGTCGTTATTTTCCCACTTGAAGACATTTTCAAGCCCCACCTTTTTTAGGGAAGTTCTAAATTAGTATTATCTTTCAAATGCAGTTGGAATTTAACTTTTTCATTTTTTGGCCTGCAAATGGGACATAGTACCTTTAATATCATTTTTAAAAAATGTAAATTGTCTAAGAGTGCTATCAATAGCATCACAGGATAAAGCTACATGTAAGCCTATATTATTCACTTTTTTATGATAGAAATCAATTATTTACAAGCCCATCTGATACATAGAAAGGCCTCAATCAATAGTTCAATGAATTAACGGTAGATAAACCTACTTCAATGATACAAAATAGCCTTATGATAATAACCTGAATTATAACAATAGTGACAGTTTAAATAGATGTGATATCATATGAAAGATATATATCTATATAGGTCATATTTTAGCCTTCTGCCATACAAAGTAGCTTCAATCATAAAGACACGGTTATCTAGATAGATGAAATTCAACGTCAAAATGACGATAGTTCAGGCCAAGGTTAATGCTTGAGGGTGAAGGGTGCGTGGTGAGCTGAGAAATGTACAAAGATCAACCATGGTGATGGTGACCCACAATTAGGAAACAAAAATGAAAGTTGGAAACCCGATACCTTGAATATTCATTTTTCATATTTCAGCTCATCCAAAAGAATGCTTGTTTATTACTTTCATATCTCCCCTTGATTCAGGGGTGTCGCTAGAAGGGGTGGGGGAAAGGTGACACCCGTCGTTAAAAAAATTCTGTCAGCAAATTTCAAATATTTTTATAGGCTGTGCGCATAACTCAAAAAGTGACAACTGTTATTTTTTTAATGCCGGTTGGAATATTTTCTGCTTCCTTATCTAAAAAGAAAATGGTAAGCTGCCCCCTCCTTTAGAAAAGTTCAGCAATGCGCATCTGTTCCTATTTTCAGTAAACTTGATAGTCATAGTTCTCCAAGCACAACATTTCTAACCAAAGACAGAGACTAAAACAATACTATGATAAAATATTAACCTTTACGTTTGTAAACAAAGGTATTGTCACATATGCTTCATGCACCTGATATTTTGAGAATTTGATCTAACTAAACAGTGCGCTCAAGAACAATGCATAAAAGTGCAAGACACCTCTCTGTTTACAAACCCAAACAGAAACATTCTTTAATATCAGATGAACTCATATTAAATTCTTTACTAAAGTAACAAGTCTGAAGAAAAGTACCCTCAGGCCATAACGCTGGATGCTTTTCAACAATTTCATATCATTTGTAAATACATTTTTTTGGATCTCTTTAAAAGTCTGTACAAATATCTCATGGCTGTTTTTCCCAACATTTTGTTTTTCCCATATTATTCAAACACTGCCTGATTGTGTGAAGATGAAGTGGATTATTGTGTGACTTTGCTCAGCTTTCCATGGCTGTGACGCTGTACTACAAACTTGCTACATTCTTGTGGTTGAATGAAAATAATATGAGTAGAAAAAGAGAGATTCATTGGAGGGGGTATAATGAGGATCCTGTTGTGTTATATCTAGGGGGCTTTGGACACACACACTTGTACACCTTTCAGCTAGGCTCAATGGTAATAGAAAAACATGCTTTTAAAAACAAGCTTTTAAAAACAAGTACTTGTGAAAAGCAGGAAGGGGAAAAATAATTGTTGAAGGGAATGTTATGTTGTTGAAATAGCAATTCTGTACATGGAAAACATGAAAGGGAGTGATAGAAATGAAAATCACAAAGAAGAGACAAGCAGATATTGAGGACAATAGTGATTAGCAGCTTCATCAACAGATACTCCCAGGTACCAAAATGGAATGTTTGCAAAATATTATGTTTTTCACCCTTGTGAAAGAGCTAGAGAGTTGAAAGAGAGGGTAAATGCTTTTGATGGCTTCATGAATCCTGGATTTTTCAAACAGAAAGGGATAACTCTTGCATCTTCCAGTTTTGGTCGATGAGGTCTAGGCCTAAAGTGCCTGGTTTAACTTCTCATAAAGCTGTGCATGACTGCAAAAATATATCTTTTTCAGAATATATGAAATATATACATCAGTCCGCAGGCATTTAGGCCTATCTTTATAATGCTTGGTTAATAAAAACCTTATATATCCATAACTACAGACTATTTAAAAATGTTCCTCAAGCCTTGCCCTCTTATTTTCTATCAAAGTGCAGTTGGTACATCAATGCAAGTCAAAACTTAATGTTCAAAATTCAGAACAAGAGGTAAACCAAAAGATATGGCTTTGTTTTGACATTTTCAGAGCTGAGCTTTGGAATGGCTAAAAGAGACAAGATATTCATAGCTTGCTAGAGGGTCCCTGGGTATAAAGCAATATAATATCAATATCTCTGAAATTTACATCGGGAATGATAAATGGACAGGGAGTCTTGTTTATCTACATTGATCTTTAACCCCACAGGCACGCACTCATCAATAATAATTTCTACTTATCTCTATTTGAATAGCCGATTTTTTGGCACTAACAAGTAAGAAGCCGCCTTGGAATGTAAATAGAGCTATCAGAGAGGCTTGCTTATCAGGAGAGCCGACATGACAATCTGCACGATTTAAATAAACACGTTGCGGTTACATCTGCGTGTATGAAATTCTTTTCTTTCATGACATTGACAGGGAACCTTATTATTTCCTAATATGAATTCAGTAAACAGGGTACTATCATGCTTTTTACCAATATGCACTGGTGGTCTTATTAGTAAATGAAACTGTGATAAAGGTTATGGTCAATGACTTGGAAAATGAGGAAGTACAGAGTCATTTTGAAACTGAAGCCTAAATGATAAAATAAAAAAACTTGATGTGAAAATAATAACATGCAATTAAAGAGCAGCGGGAGAAGGGAGACAGAGGAACAGAGGGATAAGGAGAAGGAGGAGTTCAAGGAGGAGAAGCTGGAGAAGGAGAGAGGGAGAGAGGGAGAGAGAGAGAGGGAGAGAGAGAGAGAGAGAACAGTTGAGCAGCATATGGGGAAGAGACGGGAACAACAGACAGAAATGAAGAGGATAGAAAGACAGCTCGAGAGATGAACGTACATTAATTTAAAAATGATTAATGCATTCTTTTAATTTTCCAAGACAATGAAAAATACAGGATGCACAGATTTGGGAGCAAATAAACAGGTAACCTAGGAATTCACAGAGTATTTTCTAATGTATTAATAATCTAATAACATGTTCATTACCTCTTATCCTGAATTGTCTTGAGTTTAGAAGAGGTGGCTAGCGCACTCCTGATGACCATCACAGGGGCTGACCGCCGCCTCGTCGACAGGGCTTTGAATTTCTGTAAAGAAAAAATGAAAGGGAAACACAATTAAATATAAAGGATGTCTTACATGCTGGAAAGTGTAATAATAGTTTCTACTAAATTCTTTAAAAATATGATTTTGTATTCATCATTGATACAAGTTTATATAAGTAAATGGAACTGGAGTAAGCCAATCACCCATGTCATTAAATCTGAAAATCTGAAAAGGTAAAGGGAATACACTATAAATTCAATCATTCTGGGGGGTGGAGATAGTATAATTTAATCCTCTTTTAGTCTCTTTAAATCATAACTAACATTCTGCATAATCAAATAGTCTTTATACGATTCCACTCATTCCTAAATAAAATAATAAATTGTCCTTCAGTGTTATGTTGCAATGTGTACATGATCAATCAAATACCACAATTGTTTAAATTTTAAGTCACATTATATCTCAAGTTAAAAATGTATTTTTGTGTTGGTTCTCTTTACATCAAATTCCTGTTGAACAAGAGTTCTTCCCCAGTAATATTATACATCAATTTTATTCTCAAATGTAGACACAAAACCACAAAGCATTGAACAAGTTGACACACTATATTTGCTCTTGCCAACTTTTTTAAAATCAATATTTATTGTGGTGGTTGCAATACATTTTAGTTCCATTAATACACTTTGACTTTGAACCAATGAACCGTTAATGTAAAGACCATGAAGCTGATACAAATATCTCTCATCATTCCATGCACACCACATACTGTGCAATGAAGAAAAAAATCTGTCAAAAAGGAACAAAAACCTTTAATGCCTCGATCTGTATCAACCTCACACCTCGTATTTATACAAAGAAAAATAGTAAAAGGGTCATTATATTAAATCTTGTCTGATCAAATCAAAGCCTCTTTGTACGCATCTTCCTTTTCAGGTTAAAAACACACACAAATATAGGATTGTAGACCTTCGTACATGCTGCTCTACATGAGAGCGAAAAGTAAACAGTGTCCATAAATGTGTTACTTCAGTGCAGTATGACAGTTTTGAATTATTCAAGAAAATATATGTAGCTTACCCATATATTTACAAATTGCACGAACATTCTCAATATATAGGTGTCGATATCTGCTGAGTGGTTAGCTGAGATTCCTAATCAGATTCTACCGATAAGTTTGAAGGTCTAGAGTTTTTGACTGAAGAAATGCTGCCGCAGGTTTGATTCATAGATATATACCACACTATTTGAGAGTTGCAATAAGAACTTGGGCATGTGAGGGATCGCCATACTGCTGTAATATACTCCAATGACAATCGAATAATGAAATGCAATTTCAAAATACGGCAATTTTGCTCAGATCTAAACCAGAAAAATTTATACCAGCATATCAGAGAGGAAAAACACCACCGTGCCTGACTAACAAGATGATGTTTGCATCATTTCAAACTTGTCTTGCTATCCAATGAGTTTTACTGGTGCTTCCGAGGGTATTGAACATCCGGTATTGCTCTAACACGTGAGGTAACTGCACACCAAGTCATGAGTATCTCTTCAAAATATCAAATTCATCATCTGGGCCTCACTATCATTTTAACAGTTTGTAAAAAGGTCCAATGGCAATGTACTAAACCAAAAGGGAAAACAAAATCTATTTGAAACTCTACATGTACATCACGCGTACATCTCACCAAGGAACTTTGTACAACGTTTAAAACTTCTGGTTGGTTTGATATAATTGGCATACGTTGGCGGGAATTTTGACTCAGTTTTGTCGAATACTGGCGCCAGACTGGTATAGATAACATGCAAGGCCCTGCTTCAAAGCAGTATGAAGTACCTCGATAGTACATGTAGGATCAAATATCTTCAGACCATGGTGTATGTTTTTGCTTTGGTAATACCCATATATTTATATGCAGGTAGGGATATGTATACTGTTCAAATGATACTAATAAGCTTGTCATTGTCATAGGCAATGGCCAAGAATAACCCACTTTATCGAACATGTAAGTCCGTACAAATATCGTTATGCAGGAGAAAGACAGATACCGGTATACTATATATATCATTGTGTTAGGATTTGTGATCTCAAATGGTTTGCTAATTAAAAAAGAAAAACTACTTGAGAAATATTTAGAATGAAAAATGGCTATAGATTCTCACACTAACGATAAGCTTGGTTTTATGAATGTTATCTATGATAATCAGTTTGTATATTTTAAACATCCATATATTATGCAATATGCTTTTGTAATCTAAGAATATTTCAAAGTTTTGATATAGATTTATTGAAAATTGTTGGAAGCGACCATGACAGAAGAAAATATTGAAGGATAGAAAGACTGACCAATATGTCTGTTTGGATCCAGAAGGGCGTTAACTCATATACTTTGACCATGGACCTAGTGTTAGTTAGGTCCATGGTTTGATCGACACAGAGTTAGTGCCCTTCTGGCTGTGAACAGATGAAATATAACAAAAACTCACATGAAGATGTCTTCTCCTATTGAGATCCCAATCCGTGCTGAAAGCATTATCCATATTTGATCCCTTTTTTTAAATCCAAGTAAAATTGAACAAATCAGAGACAAAAAGTATGTATCCACTGCGACAACCAGAGGACACCACCGAACAAGACACTTGAACGTAAAAGACACTTATTGTGTCATAATAATAGTACTACAAGACAAGCTGTTATCATTTTTAAGTCACCTCCTACTTTTGTCTCAAATGGTAAATTTCAAAGTCCATTGCTTGCGAATAAATCTGTAATCTCCTTGATGATAATTACCAGCTGATTAATGAAGTAGATTGTGAGTCTTCGATTATGACCACGATGATCTTTCTACTTGATATAGAAATACCATCATCATACGCTCCAATCTTGTCTTGTAACCATTCATACTGTGCATCATAACTAGTAAACAATGAGTAATACTTGGAATTCCATTCTGATTTCAAAGAAGGTAGAAGAGGGCATGAGGTGACTGACTGCAGCATCACTGATATTGCTTACCGGTATACCAAGAACGAAGGACTTCATTATTCATGCATAACTTGAGTAGTATCATGTCATAACTACATGTAGAGCAAAGAAGAATTCCAAACTAGATTTCAATCAATCAGAGTTTAGTTTACTATTCTACTACAGTATTAACCAATATCATTCATAACCTCATAAGACACATCCTAGCTGCTTTTAATAATGAAGAAAGAAATCATGTCATCTCTCAGAGTTAAATCAAACAGGATTGCGAAGACTCTCAAGAAATCAACCTTAGGGCAATTTCAAGACCCTATTGTATTGCCCATAGAAATAATGTTCGGATAAATACATGGGCACCATTTTCATGTTTGCAGATTTCAATAGGTCATGAACAAGGCTTTCGAATTTGCCTACGGTTGATGTTTTAAAACTCTTTGCGACTCGCGCTGTCATAACTATCTTGCTGATAATTGCTTTTAGAATGGACTGGGTCAATGTTTTTGCGGTTGAAATAATGGGTGGGCTTGGTACCTCCTTTGCATAATAACTGTTTACATTTAATGGGATTTCATCGATAAACAAACCAAACTTGTTACTTCAAGACAAAGATAACTTACAAAGCATTTATCTTAATCTCCACTCAGGGATGGGTGATTATTGCTTCTACTACAGAATGATAAGGATATTGGTCCCTTTAATCTGGTTCTACATATCTATTGCACTTCAAAAAAGATAACGTCATGAAGTGCACTGTCACATGCTCCTGAGGCAACTGTTCCAGGCTTTATTTCGTCAAGGATATAAAGTTAGGGTCGACTTTACGACTGGCTTTCAGGGGAGGTTTAGGGTTAGGATTAGGTAGAGTTTCGTCCAGGTTTGAAGTAAGGTACTCATTTTAATAGAGTAGGGGATATTGACCATGGAGCATTTGTTAATTGATAACAGGTTGTGTAACCCAATATTGGTCCTAAGTTAAAATTGGTTATCAATGCCCGTTACATCATGAAATAATGAGGCCATAAATGATGTGTAAATGGAGATGTGAATATATGGGTAATTGGCAATTGCTCACCAAAGTCACATACAATACCTAAAGATATGTCTGTCATTATTAACAATAACGAACTAATAAAATATAGGCCTGGCATTGTACACAAATATCTTGAAAATCCTGGTACACTGCAGGTACTAAAAGCTCAGTAATCTAAGCCTTATTATGAAATCCAGATTAAAATAGAACGTTTTAACCTTGCATTGAATCGCTAAATGTGTTTTATAATACTGATTTAGGATGAGTTATTCCTCCAATCATCATAACTCTCCCTGTAGAATGCTTTCCTTTGTCAAGAATGGATACATGGATCCAGTACAATGACCACACGTAGATTGCGCACACATACATCGCACAAGTATGAATATATGCGCATTATGTGACTGATAAAAAGGGGGGTATAAATAACGCTTTCTATTCATAGTGCCATGGCCCATCTCCTCCCGCAAAAGGAAAGCGTCAACACTGCTCTGTTTGAAGAAGTTATCAGGACAATGCCGTCTTGTCCTTGGTTTGTTTCCTTTCTCTTCAGTCCCATTCTCAATCTTCTTCTTTCAATAGAGCTCAGTGGGGCGGAGATTACAGATTTAGATAAGATTTAAAAGTTTTCTCATCAAGTGAGAAGAAAGGGGTGAGGATTCTCTATTTCTTGTCTCTTTTCACATTCATATGCAATAAATGGTGAAGTATGGGCTTTCAATTTGTAGGTGTAGCAGAGGGGTAGGTGGGACTATATATACAAAGGAGAGAGAGAGGGAGAGAGAGAGAGAGAGAGAGAGAGAGAGAGAGAGAGAGAGAGAGAGAGAGAGAGAGAGAGAGGGGTGGTAAAGGGATGAATAGAGGGGGAGGGTTGAATGAAACAAATTTTTAATTCAGCCATTGCCTGTGATTAAATCTTAATACATAAACCGTTCCAATTAAATTTCATTCGATACCTCACAAATATCAAGGCAACTTATCAGAATTAAATATCATCAGAATCGTATAGTAACAAAAAAGTTTTACTTGTGATCTCTTTTTGAAGACAGAGAAAAAAATTGATCCAGATTCTAGTTACATAAACCATGTTTACTGATTCAGCAGTTGGGTAGACTGAATGTACCAGCACAATAACTCATGGTCAATTACAAAAAGGCTAAAAATATGACAGATGAATGCCATGCATTCAGAATTAAAATCAAAACAGCCTTGATGAAATTGATAGTCCTACCAGTGTATTGATATCTATAAAATATGACATTTATGATCCAAAATGTCACATTTTGGATAAATTTCTTGATTTCTTGAAAGGTCCAGTCAAATTTCAAAAAAGTTTCATGCTGTGAGATTGATGATTCAAAACAATGAAATTAGCAAATCATAGATAGATTGTTATCATCTAGATTTGAATGTGTAACTCTCCAATTCTCTCCAAAAATAAAATATTGTAAAAGCTGGCAGCATAAACATTAATTAAGTTCAACTGTTCATTTCTATCATGAAAAAACCCAAACATTAGGATTCAAATCTGGCCGAATAAACAACTTCTACCACACACGTACCACTTTCTCTCAATCATACAAAGTCTCCTCGGGCAACACCAGGCAACAATAGGAACAACATTGCTGTGGTTTTGGAATCCGTGTGCCAATTGTAACTTTCTATGGCTCAACCGTATTTGCTCTCAACACAGTCTACAATGCCGGCATCAGTACTTTTGAAGTGCCGAGAATGTCAAAAAAGGATGAAAGAGCCTCAAAAGTGCTTGTGTAAATCCGGAAGACTGCCTGGAGTTTGAACAACTGACAGCATTCATAAATTGGAGCGTTGGAGTAAAAAGATTTACTAAAACTACACAAGTCATGCTTTCATTGCTTTGGATGATAACACACACATACAAATTGCGATTACCCTCTCTCTCTCTCTTTCTCTTCTTTTCTCTCTTTCTCTATCACTCAATGATACAAGTGCTGACTCTACCGAGAGTGTGAAGAATTGTTGTTGTGTTCCAAAACTTCCCAGCTACATACATTGTAGACATAGATTAGAAAAGAAGAAAAGAAGAAAAAAGTCATAAAAGCATATAATATCTTTATGTGATGGCCTGCATTACTTTTAGTTTTGTTGTTGTTTTATTTCATTCATGATTTCTCTTTTAAACATGTGCTAAGGTAATACTCTGCAAAGCATGTATTTGCAGATCCATAAACTGAAAGTAGGTCAAAGGGCTTCTACATTTTTGATCAAATAACTATTTCATCATCACAGGTTCATGATAGGAATTGAGGTTTGATGTGTATACACAGTTGTGCAATCTGCTTGTACAAGCTCTCCGCTATGTATTCAGTAGTAATAAAACCTGCTCGGACCCAAAATACCAAAGAAACTTACCCATGTAGATAGATAGCGGGGCAGCGAGTTGCTTAAGCTTTCCCCTTGTAATGGCATGGTGCAACCGGTCAACTAGG
Organism: Strongylocentrotus droebachiensis; assembly: GCA_035222895.1. Taxonomy (NCBI): domain Eukaryota; kingdom Metazoa; phylum Echinodermata; class Echinoidea; order Camarodonta; family Strongylocentrotidae; genus Strongylocentrotus; species Strongylocentrotus droebachiensis. The sequence continues at coordinate 36,224 of JAVYIG010008994.1, forward strand.
CAAGGCGAAAATAATCAACTGGACAACTGGGGCATCACATTTATCAATTTAATTAATGATCTTTTCTGACGGTTCAATTGGCAAAACATGATGATCAAACTATCCCAAACCTTCTGTAGTAGTCAATATGCTGTAAATCCTGTGCACACACTACACATCCATATTATAATTCATGTACATGTCTGTTTAGTCATCTACATTTAAAACACAGTGCAACATGTGTCATATCACAAATTCAGACCAAAAGATGCCACAAGTTCAAAAGCACAATATATATATATCCAGGTACAAGAATCGACTGCTTCACGCACATACTCCAACTGCTACTTTTAAAAAGTGATGGCCAGTCAGGATCATTTTCAAACAAGACAAACTTTGTTACATCAGATCAAGGAGATCCAAAATTCCAAACTGTTCCACCAATGCATCATTCAATTTCAAGTCAGTTGTTCAAGTCATTTACACATGATGTTACTCGTGGAGAGAGAGAACTACAAAATGACTTCACGACCGGCTGACCGTTGGTCAAGTGATACCATCTACCAGCAGCAGTATCACACTCCTACGTCAGGCGGGCTTGGGAGTCGGAAGCTGAATAACTCCAAAGTAAGCAAGCCACTTTCACTGGCTGCGCAGCTCTTCTCAGCTCTTCTCAGGGGGGATAAGCTCTTGGAGTCGCTGATTTGAATGAGGGTGATCACAAGCGATGGACAGGGCCTTGTGGGGTTTGATTACAACTTGTATAGAGTGTGTGCATAGTGAATAGTAAGAGCAGGGGGAGGGGGAAGATGATGGGGCGATGAAAGAGAAAGAGAGAGAGAAAGAGAGAGAGAGAGAGAGAGAGTGAGAGAGAGAGAGTGAGAGAGAGAGAGAGGAGAATAGAAAAGAGGAGAGAGAGATAGAGGGGAGGGGGAGCAGAGAGATGGTGAGGGGTAACTGTCTGCTGGTGGTAATACCATCAAAGGTCCACATAAGAACTGTTCACATATAGAACAAGTTTGAGTACCGGTATTGCAAGTGAGATAAGAAAATTGATTTCATTCATCCCCAGTGTGAATGGGTGCCAATAATGGGCAGAAATGAAAATTGAAATTTGATTCAAATCACGCTCTTTCCTTGAGTGTGAATAGGCCCATTATCACCTTGCTCATTCAACCAGTGAGTACCAGGGATGTGTTTAGATCCCTGGTAAAACGATGGGAGTGTATAGGATTACAATGATCTATCACAAGGTATCTTGACCCAGCTTTCAATGTCTAGATGACTTACAAGTGTGTCATGGATGGACTCTCATTTCACAATTGGAAACAAGAATCATTCATCTCTCTCTCTCTCTCAAAAATGACAAGATAACAATTGCAACTGAAGTATTGTCATTGCAGATGGTGTCAAAACAAAGATTTGACCATCCAAGTATTATGCTTCATACATGCCAATCTATTGTTTTTTTCTTTTAGATGTATATTTCAGGAGTATAACACACACAAAATAAAAGAAGAGAAACTAGAATGACAAGAGAACATTCATCAACCAAGAAATGGATGCCTATTAATGAGGCAAATTCAGATATCGCCAAAATAATCCAGCAAACATTCTTTCTAAACAATGATGAATCTTCACTCTGAACATAATTCATTACTATTACTATAACCCTTCTTGAAAATGGAATCTACCAATCAAAATCTTCAAGAAATCTTGAATGGTTTCCATCAATGTCCATGCCGTTAAATGCCTCCGAATCCTGGGATCAATATCAGACTTGGAATACGATCACACTCTGTTTTCAAACAATTTCGGAACCTGTTAGCCAAAGATCACAAAGATTAAAGCTTTTTACCCATGTTTGAGTGCGAGCATAACTAGGGATAAGCTGACAGGGCAGGGTGTCAAATTTGAAGTCTTGTCACCAAGATACCTGCCCAGGTCAAAGGTCAAAGGTGCAACCAGAGTCACAAACTGCCACTTTCAATCAAATTCTTTGCTTTTTTGTGGAGTGTACAACTAGAAAGTAGAAATCTAAAGCAAATTTCATGTTTCTCCCAATGATGATGATTTGTTTTCTCCCTGATCGAATCACGTTGAAATTTCTGGGGTGTCTCGCCGCCCGAGAGCTGGATATAAAATCTCCACATGGTGTCTGGATTGTCTGCACCAAAGTAATTGATTCATGATCAAATATCAAACCAAAACTCTGAAATAGATCTCTAAGAAGGTGTAAAAAATAGAATCCTTCATTTAAAAAAATGTAAGCCAATGTAGAAATGAGAAATCAAATTACAACTGAAAGTTTATAAATAGATATCAGGGGATAATTCTGGAACATGGATTTTAAAGTGAGAAAATACCGTAGAAATACAAACATGTCAGATCGCAATAAGGTTTCAAAAACTGCAGACCTACCATTTTCACTCTGAGATATGGACAAAACTAATGCAAGGCAGACTCAGAAGCAGGAACTAACCATGACAATCGCTTGTAATTCATCAGAAAAACATTATATTTCTATTTATTTAATTGTCAGGGGTGCTTCAAAAGACTGATGGTTCTCCATTCTTCTTGTGGTCCAATTCCATCTATTATTATAGTATTAGGTATTGAAGACCGCCATTTATATTTTTATGAAATTTATGATGCATGACATTTAATCTTATTGGAGTAGAATTACAGATAGTCCTCCAAATATGTGATCTAACTTCAAGAAATACGTCATGATGAAGCAATCAGCATTTATGCCAGCTGTCAAATCCATGGACATGAATCTATGCATGCTTGGTCCACTTTTCATGGACAATTACCGCCTTACGTCACTTCACGGATGATTTATTTAGAGATCGTTATCTACAAAATCTGCTATTGTGTAAAACATCAAACAATCATTGCAATATTGGGCAATTTTTATGTTAGATTTTACACCTGATAAGAGTTGTATTTACAAAGAGGACAAATGTCAATCACAATATAATGATTTCAGATACCTAAAGAAATTTTCATTTCATTTGTTTTTGGCGTTAGTAATTCATTGAGCAGAATATAGACTTATAGAGTGCATGCTGAAAAGCTAATAAATGACTTGGCAAAGCTGAAATTATTAAAGAAATTTGTACATTTTTTTTCAGGTTACAAGACATTGAGTATGAAATAAAACTTAAAAGTCATATTCAATGAAAAATAGAAGATATGTTTAAGGCAAATTAAGGGATGCTTTTCCATCTGAATTCATAGATTTTTTGAGATTAATCTTTACATAGTAACTGTAGATCATTTGGGGCCTAATCTCGTCGACAGTAAGTAGATAGGGGTGATTTCTTCAATTTGATCTTAACTCTTTACTAAAGTAGTAAAGAGGTAGGCATTTGTAAGTTTTCGATTGATTGGAAGACCTAGATTCAATCCGTATAATCCTGATCAATCGCATATATCTTGAAGAAACTGACCTCCCACGGATGATCCAAACTTTTATGCACTATTGCTCTTTTCTTCAACCTACTTTTACATGACATATTGTGAAAACTTTGGAAGAAAAACAATAACAGGACTCTCCAGTATCTACAAAATTTCACAATGCATCGAGAAGTGATCAGCAAACATGGGAAGCTGTACATGGGACTACTGTTTTTCACCCATTTGTTACCATGTTAAATCCTTTATGCCAACACTACTTAGCCCATTTGTAAATAATGCAAAGGAAAGAAAACATTGAGGCATTCAAATCCTAGCCTTTTCTCTCATTCATTATTCTCTATAAAGCCTCAATAAGTTACACTTACCATTATGCAGAACTATAAGATCCAATTCCCCTTGTTTTTCCTCCAGTTTTTTCTTTTTGAATTTCTTATTCCATTATATGTGTAGGCCCTAGCTAACATTCTCCAGACATGACTCAAGCAACATTCTCCTTCGCACATACATGCTAAAGATGTAATAAATGATTTTTGTCCTGTTGAAAAAAGTTCTGATCGATCAACCAATCCCCTTCCAATTAATCTTCATGGGCCTTATTACCTTCAAATTACAGGGCACATAATTTGTCCTTTGATGGCTCATTCACAATTTCTCTTCCAATGATAGCTAAATAAATATATGAATGAATTTTAATGTAGGTAACTAGGTATTGATTGCATTCCTTTTAAGAAATAAAATTTATTGCAATCCTTCCAATCTATAAAATGTGTTCATGTTCTCTAATCTCTATTGACTATCTTAATAAAACGTCACAATGCTCTATTAACCGAAAGCATTCCTTGTGGGGTTCAGAGAAGTTCAGATCATTTGCAATAACAATCTGTTCATTTTATCTCCATCCTCCCATCACTAGCTATGTTTACACAGGAACATTGTCACTTTAAACTTAGCGAAACCTTAAAGTTATTAACAACGTTCCATGAAAAATGATGAGGGTTTGCATAGGAAGTTTTTAGAGTTTCAAACTACAAACCGGGCAAGCATCCATTTCAACTCCAAGCTGGCTTAACCTTAACTTTGAGTGAGGACTGCTTGTAGTTATCGTTTAAGATTAGATCCCTTGTACTTGTCTAAAACTTGGAGTTAGCTTAAAGTTTCATAACCACACATGCATCTGCATGGGCCCTAACCACAAGATAACTTCAACGTTTAAAACTACGTTCTAAACTTAAAGTTGTGTGAACACAACCATTGAGTGTGAATCAATAGAACGCCCTGGGCATACCAAGACAAATGGGATGGGTTTGTTATCATGAATACAGGGGACAATGGAGGAGGGGTTTGTTGGACTATGGGAGGGGGTTGGAGTGGTATCGCTTCTATGCTCTTCTCATAACAATTATGTGGTCATGATTGTACACAATCATATAGATTCCGTCAATGCATTGCTCTGGGACATAACTCTATTTCAATGATTTTAAATTGGAGATGGAACCATAAACACAGAAAATATAACAAGAACAACATGCACAGAGGCCCATTTACCTTGTAGCTCTGGAAAAGAAAAGCTAACAAGCTGGAATTTTTTATATTTCAAAACATAAAAAATTAACTTGAACAAAGTCACACAGAATATTAGGAGACAATAATATATATTTTTTTTAAATTAAATTTCAGTTCACATTATGATGTGCCAAAATCCCCTCTATGAATTTAAAAATGTGTAGATTGTAACATTTAGGCATCAAGTAACAGCCAAAGTATATCTATAACAGGTACCACACTGACAATACGAAATTGATGTGGCACCAGCTAAATTATACAGAAGATAATAAAGTGAAGAATATACTACCAGCTAGTTACTCAGATGTTTAAATTCTGAGAAATTACTTTTAGTGCAAAAGTGAAATTCTAGTTGAGGACAAGTAACAGTGTGCAAAACCCTGGGAAAGCTGTATGTCACTATCAGAGAGAACACTGTTCATCTTAAAAGATGAAAGAGATATCTAGGTATCACGTTGCTATGCCAGTTAAATCTTATGAATTCAGATTTTGGTACACACCCAACAGTGATCCTATCTTGTACAATAGTCCATAATCCCTGTGTCAAATATGTAGTTTAGTATATCCCATTATTCTACAGAACACACATGAAGTATATATTTCATCAAAATATAACAAACTATTTTAAAATAAAAGATCAATGAAACAGGAGCCAATTGATACACCTAATTTCTATCTCACGTCAGCTTTGAAAAGCCAGAGGGTTTGTGACTGTACCAAGTAACACCCTTCTGGCTCTCAGCTAACAACATTTTACAATATTGATCTAGCCTTGAAAAGCTTTCCCTACAAAAATCCTCTTCAAAGCCGCCGCTATCTGTCAAGACCAAAGAAGATCAAGCAGACAGACAGATGGCCTAATTGGTGCCCACATGCTGATCATGGAGGTCCTTGTGAAACTGACCAGACAAATCAATATTTGATGATCCTCCTCCGACCCGCTGAGACGTTCAGGGGACAAGAGATATCTAGAAGCAATCGGATGTATCTTTGATCAAGGAGGGAGACAGAGGGAGGATAGCATCTACGATGTTCATAAACTTTGAACTCATCTGCGGAAGATTTCAAGAAGAGATCTTCGGGGGCAGATGAACAAGACAAAATGGGTTCAAGATGCATTCTCAAGGCCTACATGTTGTTATCTCTCTATTTAGGTTGTCTTCTGATAAATTTAATGATAACTCAGACAAAGGGAAATCACAAGGAAAAAATTAAGCTGGAAAGTTTAGAATCTCTACTTAGATCCAGATGGTCTTTGCTCCTCGAGCACATCCAAAAAAACATGTTATTGACTGAAAAAGCAAACATTGGCCCTAAAATGAATCACTGGCTTGATAAAGAGTTCTTTCCTAAAGTAGGAGAAACATTTAGATCTACCATAGAACTAAAACTCAAGATTAGTTGCAGTCTTATAGTTGAAGACAGTTACACTGTGATACAGTCTACTCGTGCCCCCCTTCAAAAATATAATAAATAAATAGAAATTGCCCTCATCTGCACCCCCTCCCTTCATTACAGATAAACATCATCCATGTTGTGTAGCACACATACATGATCAAAGAAAAAAAATGTGTCGCCTACTTTAAACAGATGATATCTAGAAAGAAAGAAAGAAAAGAAAACAAGACTTACCTGTGCTTTGGTCATCTCTTTGGCCCCAAACAGGTTCAGGTCATCATGGGTGAAACGTTCCTGGATCTGAAGGAGCTTTGATTCGTTCTCAGCCAGGCACATCTCCTCTTGTCGCTCCTTCACAATCTATGATAGAGGGAAGGAAAGATAGAATAATAATATAATAATAATGTCCATTCTGGATTAGCCTGTCGCATGTCACGTTTCTCTATGTGCAATTTTCAATTAGAAATCATTATCAAACCCGTATTGTATACATATACAGTCCATATAACAATGAAAGGGAAAACATATATTTTATAATTCATCATGAACATATTTATGAAACATATATATCATTCATATACAGTCTTCTGTCTATTTAAAAGAGAACATGGGGTCATGAAAATGATGCTTCAAAATGTAGTGAGATTATCTTTGAGCTTTTTCACCTTGATTTCTGCTGATTTCACAAAAACATAATGGAAATAGGGACAGCAAATGTCAAAAACCCTGTTCAACACTTTGCATGTTTTATATTTCTATGTATAAATGTTTCATTATATTGTTTCTACTTGCTTATTAAATACAGACTAGTCTACAATGGGTTTGTGGGCGTGGTGGGCAGTTCATAAGAAAACATTCCTTAAGATCTAAAACATTTGATGACAACAATCAAAACACAAGGATAAACTATGTTTGCCCCTTTCACAGATGTAGCATACAATATGGATCACTCATCACAAACAAATAGATTGAAATCAAAATCAGTCTGGGATAGATCCTTCTTTTATCCTAACTTGTTTATTTTTGATCTCATATCTCTCGAAAATCATTTTTCATGGTTCCTTGATCTACTACAGATTTTCTGATAACATTCCGGCCATTGTTGTCAGATTTCTGGATTCATGGCTTTGCCAAATATGACTTTTTAGTTATAATCTGTTTTAAAATCTTGTCTGAATTATAAACGAAACACTGCGGGAGGTTCCTTTCATACAACATGTAGATTTCAAATGGCTGTTGAAAGATAACGACGCAATAGACTTAATATAATTTAGGGCAGTATCTGAACTTATATTTGTTTTGATGCAATCTTATCATACATTGTATCTCAAGACAATAGGCCAAATATGATTTTTGTTTTAAATATCTGTTTTAAAATCTTGTCTGAATTGTAAATGAAACACTGCGGGAGGTTCCTTTCATACAACATGTAGATTTCAAATGGCTGTTGAAAGATAACAACGCAATAAACTTAATACAATTTAGGGCAGTATCTGAATTTATATTTGTTTTGATGCAATCTTATCATACATTGTATCTCAAGACTATAATCCTTTACATGAGACAACAGTTCCATTTGATTGCAACTTATTTTAGTTGCCTATTTGTTACCCCCCACAAATTATAAGAAATTAAAGAAAAGAAAACGAGAGCAAATGTTACATGATCAAAGTATTGCAGTTGTTATTCATAATGATTAGAAATGCAATTGATCTCTTTAATTTGTTATATTATTACATGTAGATTTAGCATCCATTATACAATGTGATCCCTCATTTCTGTTTATTTCGTTTGTTATGCTTTTGATCAAGAGTTAAATGGGAACAATATTTTAGATAACAATACTCTAATACAGTTAGCTAATATTATCTCAATCAGATAGATATATACACAGTATACTTAAGTCATAAAATGTTTGTTTTTTAGTAGAACCTTGAATTCTAATGTATTGTTATCACTAAAACCTTGTCAAATTAGATACAAAGGTCTAGGGTTATCTCCTAATGACCAGGGATATCAAAATAAATATGGCTCTGAGATCTCTGGGAGAGAAATATCAACAGGGAGGTTGTAAAACATACACAGTATTCAAGGATTATCAACATTGTGTAGTAATGAAGGAGTTACATCAACATCTTCTGTGCTGGGGTCTAGAACTAGAAGGACACCCCGTCCTATTTGGACCACAATATTGCCACCTTTTGGAGAAAAACAGTGCCCCAATTTTTATAATTTAATTCCTTCTCTTAACAAATCAAATTTGATCTCTCAGTTGGGGTAATTAACAGTTACTTTCTGTACAAAAAAAAAATGTCCACTTAAAAACATTTCTTTTCTTCTAATCTAAACAGTTATACAGATGAGATAATCAAAATATAAAACATTGTTTCTCAGTGCTTATGGTCAACTTTGGGGGTTACCAATCTAGTCAGACGAACTAGATATGGTCAACCCTTTCAATTATTTGAATTCCACGATCTGTGGAGTCAAGAATAACAGGTCATCCTTATCATTTGACAACCAATAGAATAAAATCATTTCATTGCAGTGCATTGACCTACATCGCACAAGAAATGTTCAATACTTGATAAAAAAGATTGTTTATATCGATTAAAGGCTATCCTGACTCCTGAGCAATGAAGCAGTGTGTAAACACAGATCTATTATATTTTATTGTTTGTAATTAAGATTATTAAGCCGTGTCAAGAGGGTCAAGTTTAATCATAAAAGAGAGAAAGATCCTTTCAAATATAGCAACGAACCGAGAAAACAATAATATATCTCTTGGTAATGAACCTAGCTACAGGAAATAAGAGGTCACGGCTTTCTTTAATACAATTACATAAACTCACAAACAAGAACAATACAATTGTTACAATTCTTCTTAAAAGTATAATTCTCTTTGCCCATAAAAACTTATTATCTGTAATTCAAGGTTGCCTCTTTCAGGCAGATTAGTGCACAATACAAAAACTGAGTAATTATGATTAAAAATAACACATAAAACTTAGTTCATGAATTGTATTTACCGGTACCTTTGCAAGCATTATAATTATCTATTGAACGTGTGCATGCAAACACACAGACAAAGGGTGAAATCTTTTTTTTTTGTAGTAATTATTGCTTAGTAAAGGTGCTAATCAAATGTTAACGATGTAGAAATGAAAAGCCAAAGCATTTTATCGGCTTGAACGTAAGTTGTCCATGTACTTAACTGCTGATCCATTTTGGTTTGAAATCTTCGGAACCAAGGAACCACTTACCACCTTGGAATGTCCCACTTTGGGTCCAAGTTGATATGCACAAGTAATCATCATTAACCAATAAAACAAGGCAAAGTAACACTAGCCATTCCCTTTGATCTTTAATTAGTCCCAATCATAAAATGTGTGGCTGTGCTATAGTACTACTTATATTAGAGCCAACTCTGTTCAAGAAGGGCTCCACACTGATTTTCTTTTAGAAAGAGGGTATGGATCCTTTTTTGGGGTCTAATATGTATGAACCTCATGTAAAAAATCTTGATATAGTTTTTTTTTTTTGGGGGGGGGGGGGGGGAAGGGGTGTCAAGACTTGGACTTTGAGTGTCCATGTGTCCCGGGCACCTGCGAGAGTCGATCCCTGATTTAAGATTTTTTTTTGACCAAAACTTTACATACTCCAGCACATCTACACTCGTCAGTTTACATAGTAGGCTTACCAGTACATACTATTTTGTAACAGATAAATTGTTACCATATCCTACAATCGGCTAAATGAATTCTCTCAAATGAGTCAGCTGGAGTTAAATATTTCTGTGCAATTGATAATACAATGACATATTTACAAAGCTACAATACGACTCTGTGTCTTACTCTTTACATAATGATAAATCTACAATAGCCCTGTTTGTTTTGCCAAGTAGTTTCACTTTAAGCAATCCATTCCAAAGAGTCAGTCACTACAGGCATCATCATTAATTGTGAGAAATATTTACTTGATGGTAGATACAAACATTTCATTACTTATTTCCAGGTAATTGCTCACAATATAAGACACAGACTGTCTGTGACAGGAAATAGCATGTGGTTTATTTTCTTTCTGTGAACGCACCACAAAAGGCTTGGAAATTTATCTTCGCCACCAACAACCATAGTGAACAAAAGAGTCTCTATGATTGAAGATGATTCAACGGTAATAAACCTATGCAGAACCAATAGACCATATCAGAATATTTCGAATCCTAATGCTCAGCTGATGGGACTCTTTTCTACTTCCTAATAACTTTTTGAAAAAGGATGAGAAGTTCCGTTGTTACACATTGACATGAGCTAGTTCGTAGAACGGTTCCTTGATTCATCACCAAAATATTGAATTACGTACATTGTAAGGTCTATATACCTGTAGTTGTTTGTAACTCACAATATCCTTGGTTTAATTCACATTTACATGTTTTATTTTGTAATAATAGTGATAAATGATAGAAAAGGAAGATGGTTTGATCTTAAAGACAATTTAAAAAGTTCATATAATATACTTGTACATTTTTTTTAATTAATGATAATGTTTTAGGATGGATAAAATCAATAATACAGGAAGGATATTAATTATTACAATTAGGTAGATAAAAAGGCATGTAACCCCAATATTTGACTAGAGGCATTGTACCACAATATTATAATCTGAATTGTAAAAAGGAAATGGTTGATAGAATGATTGACGTATCAAGTCAATGATTTGTTTCCTAGTTTCTATTGATTCAAACACTACTCTGTTTCTATGGTTGATATAGCTTTATACTAACATGTCAAAATCTAGGACTGGGCCTGGCTCTCTCCCAGACAATGCCCAGCAGACCTAAGGGGCCCAGGGGGGTCCCATCAAATACTCAATTGGGTCTAAAAGATGACCAGAGACTGTGTATGCTCTCTTTAAATGTAACCAGGAAGGATTAAATATTGACTTATCGGACTTGAAGAGGATTGCGCTTTCATGCTTTCATTTCAAGTCAAGAACACAAGCTAGGGTAAAAGTAAAGAGTTTTAGAAAAATTGTGCTTTTCTGCATCATAAAGGGAATATGTTGGAAGGACTTTCATCGATACATACAAGAAAGATTAGCCTGATTTCTACATGGAAGTATTTCCTTTTATATACAAAGAGTTCACTGGATTTATGCAGACTTCCCCATCATTACCACCTTTTCTATGCTAAGTACAAGTAGTACTTAGGGAGGCAAGACAGGTTAGTCTGGAACTCTTTTCCCAGACTCACTTGACTCATTCTTATATCCTAGCCACATTGACAAGACAAACATGAGACTAAAAAATGATTCAGAATGGCTGAGTTCTTGTCAGTTATCCGGACGCCCAAAATTATAAATAAAATTGCGTAGGCCCATGTAGACAACCCTACAGACTGAAATCAGGGCCCCCTTCCACAAAAAAAAAAGTTAGTATGGCGCTGTGCCTGGGTCCAAGGAAATGATAGACCTACCTCTCTAACGGTTTGTTCCGGGTCTAGAAGACTCTCATGGTCCCGGGGATGTCCGGTCCTAGACTTGGAGCTGTCTTCAAGCAGATTATGTAACACTTTGTCATACTGTGACACACGCTGTACCTGTAGTAAACAACAATATAAACAAAGAGTTAATGTACAATCAACATTAAAAGCATAGTCAACAACAGAATGGCAATTAAGTCTGTATTAAAAGTACATGAGTTAACATCCTTCTGGCTTAAAATAGATGATATATACAATGTAAACAAATGAACTGTCAGGTTTTTTAAAAGAAATCTGTATACAACAACAACAACAAAACACAGTTATCTCAATGCACATATACTATCATTCCTGTGTTACATCAGGGAGATGTCACTGACATCTCTCTGATTACATCCTCTAGTCCAACAAAAACAAAACCAAACATATCACACATCATTGATTAGCAAATATTAATAAGTAGGCAATTTCACAGAAATAGAGAAGAGGGAAAAACCATTGCGGTGGTTACCATAACGATCTGTTTGCACATAATCATACTGAACACAGATTACATCTGCAAATCCACATTCAAAACAATTAAAGCAATGAAGGAAATGCTTTTCACAAAAATGTTCTCAGTTCTCGCAAGTCCTGCTCAGATGACGGAAAAGTTGAAACTGAATGAAATACGTTCATGTCATCAACACTTTCAGTCAGCTCACCGGCCATCCACTTAGCAAAGTTTTGCATCCAGTACAAACACCACACATAATTATTGCACGAAAACCATAGATGTATAGTAATTATGTCTATAATTATAGGAATCATAACTAAACCCTGTCATTACTATATTATATACATTATAGATCTACTTGTAGTGCTTCAGAAATAAACTGAAAAGGTCTGTGAGAATCAAAATAAGTCTTAGTAAATATTTCATAAAAGGGGACTTGTTAAACATATTTATATGACAAACACCTTTTGAATTATTCTCTTCTAACCTTCAAAACATTGTTGGAGGGTACAAATATCACTGCTTTGAAACATTTGAAGTTATTTAATCCAATAAATGGCTGAATAATACATTATGAAAACAGCAGTTGTTATTGGATTAATACGTAAGATTTCCATAATGACATCAAAGAAAATGCGCATTCAATGCAAGGGAAATATTTCATAAAACTGAAAAACATGTTGTTATTCCAGTCCTATTTTATAAAATCAAAATGTGTGACTGCAACTCGTAGAGTTTCCCATTGACATTCTGCGAAATAAATAAGCGGTGAATAGTGTGATATTTGTGAAGTATGGCTTCCCCTTCATTAATATACGTAGCCTGGGGCTGGGGTGTTTAGGCCAAGTATGGGCTTATGAATAGACAGACCTGGTCGTTGGGCCTTGAACCCTCGGAATGTCGCCTTTGTTTGGTCATGACTGGACCGCCTCTAAACAGGTACCAAGAGCTTGGAGAGCCCTCCTTCACACCTTCCATCCCCCCTCTCATTACATGCACCCCCTTCCTCCGAGTGCGCTCTTCCTGGATCTCAGGCATTTGTAGATCCATTGCATAGGTCTCCATTTGCATGTCTGTATCCATTATGGCATCTTAGTTTTTACTCTTTCACTTTTTTCAGGCTTTTAACAAAATTCGAGATCCAAGGCAAAGATTTCACCTTGCAGACAAACGGGTCCTTTGTCGCTGTCAGTCTTTTGAGAGAACCATCTATTCCTGCATCACAATGATTCCTTTAGAAAGTAACGGGATGTCACACACTCTTGCTATCATTGTATAATTCTCTACCTCATCTCCAGCTTCGGGTTGAATGTAAACAAAATAAGTGAAGCCAATCAAGTGGGTCCAGTATTCAATTAATTCAGTATCCACAGAATGTTTTTAATCCGTTTGCTTTGTAGTAAAATATAGATGTTGCATCGATATCATGAAATGTATGTCGAATGATGTCTACACTACATCTTGAGTCTCATCTTGGAAGAATCCTGGTGCAAAATGATGAAAGTGAAAATAGTTCCTGAATTCTCAAGGAAAAGAAAAAGTCTTTTACGAGAGCTGGCTGAGACTGGCTGATTGACTGAGCCTTCAAGCATGGACGTCTGGTCTCTGTATATAGACTGTGCAGTGCTTCACTCTTTGTAATTAGCCGTAACTCTAGAAGACCCTCAAGGAAGTTATCCACTCTTGACCACTCATCACGGCCGACTGACCGCTATAATTAGACCACCTTATTATGCTGGACCGTTAATGGAAGTCTTCTCTCCTTTTATCAAACTACCAACTTGGTCAGAGCAAACACTCGGACAAGAATGGTAAGCTCTCGAGTTATCGTTTCAGCAAATACTCGGCAGGACGGAAAGAAGAAGAAGGAAAAAAAACGCTTTCCATTGACACAGGTCCTCTGCTAAACAAATACTAGACTGTAGTAAAGTCAGAGCTCTGGTGGACAATCGCAGGCTGAATGCTAGTGGAGTGAGCGAGTGCTACGATACTACCACAGCTTCGGCTGCTATGTACTCAACTGATGCTTATCACATCAATGCACTCCCAATGGAGAGAGAGCCACCAACAGAGAGGGGTGAAACCACGTTATGACTTGGTACACAAGAGCATGGGGGTGTATAGATGCATGGAAGAGCGATGATACGGACTATGCCCTGTGGGCCATAACAGAGGGGGTGTAAGGAGGATCAGCGCGGCCGCAAAAGCAGAAGCAAAACTGAGTCGATACACACCAATAAATCAGATTTAGTGCTAAGCTTGGTGAAGGAATTCCAGACCACAGAATGAACCTCTGAACTTGCCTATTAATACAACTCTTCCACAATTATATTCAGTACTAATGAAATCCCTAGTCTTCTATTGAATGTATATATCAATAGTCATTACCCATACAGGCAATGCCAACAAAAGAAAATCAAGGAATAAAACATCATGAAACGTATCACAATGAGTCAAAACCTCTTAATGAGTGTTACATAAATCAAGATTAAAATTTCTTCCTTTGCAATTTGATTGAGGGATTGTTTGAAATCCAGACTTTGGAGGAATTAACATCTTTTTTTGGATACTTCCTTTTCTGTACATTTTCCTTGATTTCTTTATTTGACAATATTTATCTTCCTTTTAACAATAACTATTGAGTATTGATCTCTTAAAAAGTCCATAATCTTCTAAATGCCTGCACTAAACAAGCGCTTATTTAAGGCAAGAGACATACAGACTCTGCAAACCTGTAGATGATGGTGATGGATCAGATTTAACAGTTACCCCCCTAAACATCAAACAAAGTCCCATTTAATGATGCTGTTCTGTTATGGGGATTAAAATAGCGGCTCAAAAGTATCCTCAACATGAACCAATTTCATTGATCAACATCACATACAATGGACACCAATGCCTATTTTTACATCCACAAATTTTGGAGATTAACTCTATTCATGTCTGGATAATACGTGTAGGTCTCTTGGTATACAATGATTGACTCGTCGGCTGCCAGCAAGAAGGACATAACTGGTACTGCCATTGACAATACATAGCTGCTAAGTCCTTCTTGCGATAGGCAGACAAACTGTGGTAGGTCCTTTTTGTATGTTGGGCTAGATCTATTGAGCAAGAAGATTACTTTTGACGTATATAGGCCTAATACTTTACTGGGTGTCTAATCCTGTTTTATAGCAAACAGTGTGTGGTTCCTAAGTTTGGATGTCTTTCTTCAATGCATACATGATGTGACTTGGGTTCAATACCAACAGATGGCGTTGGTGAGTCAAGGTACTTCATTTACTCGACTCTTGGCGTAACGATCATAACAAGTTATGAGACAATCACTATCTGGACCTACAGTAGTTATACGCCTCTCCTGTCTAGCAAAGAGCTGCCTACCTTTATTTTCTGCTAAATTTTCTTGTCTAGCACATCCTGTACCTTCAAGACTATCAACTGCACCTGTGACCTACGTATTTCCTCACTGATATGGTTTGTTGTACAATTTACCACTATCGCAACACCTTTCTCTCTCTTTATTTGTCAATACTATTTGTTTGTTGTTCTTGTTGCATTTTTTTTTTTAAATACCGTAATGTTTTTATTGGGGGGGGGGGGGGGTCTCTTTCTTCCCTCCCTCTCTCAAAATCTCTCTCTTTTCTGTTTAATAATCACTTTCTCCTCAGTTCCTTTGAATGCAACTTCATACATAAGTCATCAATTGGCTTCTGACGTCACATGATTAAATACTTCCATTCACCTGACAAAGTGAACACGCAGGTACCAGTAAAGCCCTAATGAACTCAACATAAGTACAAAGACCTATCCATACCTATGAATACAATCAAACAAGATGATTCCCCACACCATCAAATCACTTGATGATAAATGATCTATCTCCTGAGATAACTTTGTATATGATGGTAAGATGGCCTCTAAATATAGGACTTAACTAGAAAAGGTTTCTGTATGGTTACTGAAGAAGGAGTCAATCAACAGTGCCTTTGGCTATTCCTGGGATGGGCGCATTGTTGATCAAACATGTTCCTGTTCCCTATTCTCTGCGGCTATTGTCCTCCATGACCCTGCATGTGTGATCCAGCAAATCAAAGAAAATAGATTGCGATGAAGGTGATAATAATGCCAGTCTTTGTATGAACGTAAGTCTCATGTCACTTCATGAAGGATCCAATTAGATCCTGAATCAATATATTTTTGTTGTGTGGATCTGTTCTCCACATCTTAATTTAATAAAAGTTTATTCTCTAGGGCTGAAATATGATCTAACAACCCCAGGTACATTAACATGCATATTGCAGTAGAGAAAATTGAGAAACACAACAATAAGTTACATTTAAAGGCTTATTAAGTATATAGTAAGATGAAAAAGTCATCATTCATCCAACATTGTGAGAGCATCTAAATAAACTTAAAGTCAAAGTTAGGCACCTGGCCGGAATGCTCCCAAGGGAGCGGAAAAGGTGCAGACATTGTGTGCGGGCAAGCCTGAATCCCAAGACCAAGGTTATAATTATATCTGTAACATGCTTAATAAAAACATTATAGATGTATTAATCACTACATGATCAATTCATAATACAAATTTTATCAATAAACAGGTGATGATAAAGAGGGAGAGTGTAGAGAAAGAGAGCGAAGGAGTACGGTAATAAGGTGAAGAGCCCAAGAGACCAAAGAACCAAAGAAGTGTCTTGATAATTTTCCACCTTCTAGTAATTGCCTCTCAAGAGAGTGAAGCCAGGAGACCCTTTGATGGAAAGCCTAAAATTGCTGCTCATGATGAAAAAAAACCTGAATAAAAGAGCAGTGAAATCAATGGTCTTCTCTGTCCTAATGGTCAATATAGAATGACCAACTGTACTAAATTCAGAAATTGGCATGGATCCAACATCATTTCTACTTTTGGGTGGCAGCCTCTTAATTTGACAGTCCTAACAATAAAGTGTAGTTAAAGTCTAACTTTAAAGTGGACTGTCGATCACCGAAAAAAAATTGTGATATGTATGCTCAGGGTTCTATGTTGCTACACTATATTCAAAATATGTTACTTCTACAAAGAGATGTTCCAAGTTTGAATACAAATATAAAATTGACATAAGTGACTTGTGAGTTAACCAATCATTAACCTATCTGCATGCGCTCGCATAGATTGGTGGAACAAGGTCTGACTTCGGTTCTATTTTCTGCATATCTCTGAACTCTCAGCCCATAGAATGCCAGGTGAGGTGCTTTTCTTTTGGTGGTAAATTATTCAACCTTATAGCTGTACAAAAATTGTTTATTTTAGCAATTGGTACCCTAAAAGAAACAAAAATCGCCCGATTTAAAAAAGTAAACACCGCGATATAGTTTCACATTGCGTTTAAGTCTAACCGCTCAATTGGCAGACCTTGATATAATTTTAGGGGTAGAAATCGGCTCAACATAAAAGAAAGGAAGGATAGAATTAATGTAAGAAGGCATCACAGCTTGACTCTAAAATCCCTATGGAAACCATACAACAGCAACACAGAGAATTGATAAGATTTATTCATGAAAAGCCGAGCTATCTATTCTTTGATTGGCAAGCCGACATTTCTTAGGTTTCCTACCTTTTATTTGAAACAACTTCAACATTGTAAGACCCTCTCATCTCATCTCATCTCTACTCTATCCTTCATAAGTGCTTTTTCAAACACTAAGCTTCTGTTATTATTTCTCACAGTGATGAGACTTGAGAGGGAGACTAGCATTTTGAATAAAGTACTTGCCAAAATTAAAGGCATCTTTGTTGTGATGCATGATTTTAAAAACATTGCATGTTAGGCTATTATTATTATTATTATTATTATGTTCTTCTCCAAATGACTGTCACATAACCATAAGTTCATAAATTTGATCTATTCATATAAACTGTTTTCACACTGGCAATATTTTGCTTAACCCCGTACTATAGGTGGGGTTAAGGGGGGGGGGGGGGGTCTTAGCCCCACCTATAGTACGGGGTTAAGCCTATTCCACTTTCTGTTCAGACTGGTTTTTACCAAAGTGGGCTAAAGTTGGCTAACCCCACCTATAGTACGGGGTTAACTAAACCTGCAAAATAGCAGGGCTAACTCCGCAATTGTGATGCTAACTCCTGCTAACCCCGCAATTGCGGTGCTAAGCAAATGAATGAGAACAGAAACGAAAAATAGTCTGGTACTACGCAATGGAGCGTATCGCAGCTGGCCAGATGCGAAGTATGCCCAATCATAACACTCACGATATCCGGGGTTAACGAAATGCAGTGAGAACAGCAGGAATTTTCTTATTCCGGAATAGGCGCTAGTACGGGACTAAAAACAGCGAGTGTGAAAAGCCAAAAAAAATAGTCCGGGGTTAAGGATAGTACGGGGCTAAGCAAAGTACGGGGTTAAGCAAAACCAGTGTGAAAAGAGTAATAGCCTGCCAGACAATTTAATGGCTAACAAGATGCAGCACTTTACACAAATTAAATCAATCAAGCGTGTTCCATGCAAACAAACAAAACCTTTGGAGTGATGAAATCAAATATGAAATAGGCACTAAAATAAAGTCAATAAGGATCTAAACAAGGTAGCTTATTTATTGAATCACACATACTCACAATACAAGCCATTTTTGTCTGATGAAACCTTTTCAATCTACTCCCAAAGGGATACCAAACAATGCGGTCTGATCTTAGCGAGTATCTTCAGAAGACTGATGTGGTACAACCTTCTATGAGGCTATGAACATGTGATACCATTGAACGTGCACCCAAAAGTACATTATCGTGGATCAAAACATGGGATTAAATAACCATCAACAAAGAGATATGATACCGGTTATATAAAGCAGAGTTTTCTCACATTCGTCATAACAAAGTTAAACACAATGTCATAACACTATGATAGCATGATAACCTGGAAGATAGTAAAGGCAATATTTTGGACTTCACAGTGCACTAGCTCCCATGATAAAATCACAATGCTCCTTTCTACATGACAATGCAAAATGTTGCTTCCCTTTCAAAGGGAACCAGGTTGGTGGGGTCTTGGGGGAGAGGGACAGGACAGCATCCATGAAATAAAATATCAATGAAAGTTTGACGTCTTTTGAGACTCACCTTGCTTATCATAGGAGTCATTCTCGGAGAAAGAGCAGTGTTCCTTTTTAAATCTGCTTGAAATATTTATCACATCCACAAACACACTTGTAATTTGTTTTGATAATCCCTTGTCTTTTCCATTTGGATAGTACACATATCATTTCCAAGCATGATCCATGCCATACATTGAAGAAATGCAGAACCAGTGGTCACATGAGCTACATGATCATCATAATCCAAGCATCATGAAGAATACCATGAGCTGCAACATCCATCTTTCCCATTCTGTAGGCCTCCTGTGTGTACTATGAGTAGCCCTGCAAGTTGAGAGTCATGGCAGCATGGACCATGACTGAATGATGCTAAGCCCCAGGTATACAGGTGGAGTAACAGACCAGTACACCCCTACATTAGTCAGACTGGTCCAGTGCCTCAAGGCATTCACCAAGCTGCTTAGGTACTCCACTGGAATTGCACAACCAAGCCCTGGGATGCTTGATTACGGGTAAAAGACCTCCTTTACAATAGGAGTTTAGGGCAAGGGGATTAGCCTATGACCCATGTCTGAGAGGGGCAAAGTGAAGGAGGGGGAGAGGGGCAAAGTGAAGGGGGGGGGGGGGCTAAGCTTGGTTGAGTGATCCTGTTGAGGAGCTAAGCCCGACCCTTTAGACCACTGTGATGTTAATTAATTACCAAAGTTGTTACAAAAGGGTGAAGAAAGGTATTAGAATGGACTTCCAAGATAAGCCGACTTCAAATATTTATTTCGGATATAGTCTTTATAGACTTCTGAAAGCCTTTCAATGTCCTATTCAACCCACCCCTCAGTCAATGAGATAATTCACAGCTCTAACTCTTAAGATCAAAGAAAACTGAATAGAATAATGAGTCAACCTTGCACACAATGTGACTGTTATTTCCCCTCCTTTCTATCGAATTCCCGCCCCTATGAGTACGATTCCTCATAACTCTTCAAAAACTTTCACTTTCGTTCTTATTAACCCAAATGAAATATGTGCATTGTCCCATTTATTGTTGTCATGAAGGCTTTAGCTTCAAGCA
This sequence comes from Strongylocentrotus droebachiensis, assembly GCA_035222895.1. Classification (NCBI taxonomy): domain Eukaryota; kingdom Metazoa; phylum Echinodermata; class Echinoidea; order Camarodonta; family Strongylocentrotidae; genus Strongylocentrotus; species Strongylocentrotus droebachiensis. The sequence goes on from JAVYIG010008994.1 coordinate 56,721, forward strand.
TTTAACTTTCCTCTAATTCTACTTCTACTCACACCAACAAACACATAACTTCATACTCTCATGCTTGCAATGCAATAATGAATATATCGTGGCTTCTTATCTGCAATTCCTTTCACTTCATTTGTGAGAGAGAGCCAACTTTCACTTTCTGATCATTCAGAAGAAAAACATAAAAAGTTTACAAAACTTGTGAAAGTAAATTTGCCACATCAAAGGTCATCACAGAGAGCTATGATGATAACAGTTAAAAACAGCTTTGATAATTTTGACTCAATTTATGTATTGAAGAAAGAATTCAGTAATACTTCCTTGTTTTCCAATCTGTCCTCATTTAATTATAAGAATTAATATATAATGTATTCATGTACCATTAAGTGGTCTCTTTTTTTTGTTTTTTGGATTGGTCATAATTCTGTTTAAAAGAAGGTATGGTGAGTGCTACTCTCTGTGACGTTTTCACATAATTAAAGTAATTTTAAGGGGAAAAAAATAAAATGCATTGACGTGTTATCAATAATTGTTAATTGCCGATTGTACCAGAGGAACAAATCTGGCAATTAAGCTCAATGCCGGCTGAAGGAGGTTTGCGGTTATTTGTGCCTGCTATTTATTTCTGGTGTCCCGCTATTGATCTCTTTGAATGATAGTTAGGAGCAGCTTCCAGGCTTAGGCTAAGGGACCAGCAATACCAAGTATTGATCATAGACAAACCACTCCACCAGACAAAAAAGGGGGCACAAATACCATTTCATCACAACAAATATCATATCAAGCATCTTATCATCGCATCAACCCATTGCCCTTGTGAATGCTGACGAGATGAATAGAAGATCATAACAAAATGGTTTAATTGCCCCTTAGACCATCAGGCGTTAGGCTGTTAACCCTATTGTGGTTTTTCGCTAAATGGTGAGTTGGTAATCGACTGGAAGACCAGCATGTTGCATGAGGATTCAAGCTCAGTATGAAACGTTTATATTTTTGCGATAAACAAGTGCCTATTGTCCCCAGGAATGCTGATAGGGCATTAAGCGCTCTGGTGCAGCTATTTCTGAAATCAATTTTTACCTTTCATTACACCCCACACTCTACTGAAGACGAACACTGAGCAAAAAAGACAAATAGCTCTGCCTCTTGCTTGTTTTTCTCAGGTTTGCGTCACACCAAACCTGTACTTTTTCATGACCGCCAATCCCATTGATAGTATGATCACTAGCGGTCCAATCCCAATCGTAGTGACGGCCTACTATTCACAATGTGTTAAATACACATTCTCATACATCCTATTCCTAACAAACTTGAAGGTTTATTTGAGACTTCTCATTTCATTCAGGATTTCTGGAAAAGGTGACTGTCTTTGAAGTCCGGTGAAACGTGATTGATTTAAAGGAAATTGTTGAGGCAGACTAATTTGAAAGAAAGAAGGTGATTGAAGTGGAATGGGTAGAGGTGACAAGGGTAACATTCTTAGGGTCAATTCCAGGTGACTGTTCTGGACTCTATTCTTCACAAACAAGTGTAATGAGGTCAAGGAAAACAACATCAATCTCTTACACTTTATTACTGAGACTAGCAAGGAAGTACATGCTATAAAATTAATAGCTATACATTTCTCATTTAGATTAATTTTTCATTCTTGAACATGTTTCTCAGGGCTATTCAAGGCCTGAAAGTATGGCCATAAATCAAATTAATCCTCATTATAAAACTTGTTGATTGCATTCATCACACACTCACACACTTTCAATGGTATAATGTCTTACTTTCCCTAAGCCAACAAGTATTGGCCAACTCAGTACTCATGAAAAGCTTGAGTCTTTTGGGAGAATCGGTCCTCTGAAATGAACTGCAAAGAACCACAAAATAGTTTATATACTTTTTCTGTTTTTCATGATGTAGGAATACAGCCAATTTTGTTTTAAATCTGAAATATTTGATTTAATGCTCATTTTACTCAATTCAAAGAGTCCATTTCTGTTAATTTGTTTTTACAGAATCATAACTTTCACTAAAAAAACTGTACACAATAAACCTAAAACTTATAATGCATTTCTTACTCCTACATGGTGTTTCCAACTTTCTGGTTCTTGTAGCCAAGAGCATGCACTCACCAACAGTGTTAAAAATCAAGTGCATAAGGCCTTTACGGTATCCTATAGGAAGCTTCTAAGCCCTTTCTTCCTTGAGTCGAGATGAACGGTAGGTTTCCCTGTCCAATTATCTCTAAACTCTTCCCAATCAAAAAGGCTTTCTCATTTATCCATCCCTTCCTTCTTACTTGTTTATGAAGTGGACACGGAAAGAAAATCCTTGATAAACACTGAAAAGAGAATGTTCAGGAATAGACAGTTTAAATCTTCATTCTCAAAGAGCCTGCCATGGACTTTTTCCTCAAGCCCTTCCTCAAAGCACGGACTATCCATGCTCAAAGGAGGCATCACATGAAAGAAGCCAAAACATAATGCATTCACTTTAATACCAGACCACAAGCTTTAAAATGCAGGATTATGAGTTCTTATGAATGAGTAAATAGTTGAATACAAGGGTGCGGCTTTATACCACTTCTATGGACTTGAAGAAGGGATTAAAGCTTATGGATCAAATGATCCGATTGGCTGACAGGTGCATTCATCTTCTCAACATTGATGGATAGAGTCATGGATCAAACTTTTGCACTACCCAAGTAGCTCTTTGCACCAACTACAAATTCTAACTGATTCATTGCTTGAAAGGACTGTCTTCCAGTTAACATCATATCAATCAGATGAAACTGTCCAGTGCTTCACTGGTATATCAAAATTTGTCACTCATTACAATCTAACTGATTGAGAAAATTGAACTGTCTTATAACTACTATATATGTTCCTTTCAAATTAATGCCTTTGTGAAAAAAAATTCAGTCTTTTGAAAATGATTGATTCAGTGATACAGTTGTTTATCACAATTTGTCACCAATTACAATCTCACTGATTATGTAAAAGAACATCTTACAATTGTTAAAAATGGCTATGAGTATGCATAATGCAGTAGGTCAGCAAGAAGTTTTGAAGAGAGATCATCAACATTAATGGCAATCAGTCACTCATTCATTTTTTTTAAAGAAAGATCAATATCCATTGCAGCACACTGAAACTCAGCCATGAGCACTGTGATGCTGTTTTGATTATTATTCCACTACCTATTTGACATGCGCCCTCAATAGCATAAGTCTGTATAGTTTGAAGGCACATTTATTGAGTAAGAGCAACAATTTGGGAATTTCTAACCATCAATTTTAAAAATATATGTAAAGACTGCCCTTCTGTTAGAATGAGATTGCTCATTATAGTAGAAGTCTCTTTGATCTGTATGCCTACCGGTACTTTAATAAAAAGTGAAGGTTTAGCACATAATGGGATACTCTACTAGGATTAACACAATGATGTGAAGAAGGTAATACCAGGTACTTGATCAGTAACTGTCTCTTCGTACAACCAGAGGTAACAAAAGAGCCATCAAACTGGACCTTGTGGGATTGCCGCTCTGTTGAACTTGATCAATTCAGTCTCACAAGCTTCAAGATAATCTCTATTATGTGGGAGGATTTCTGAGAGGTTTTCAGAGGTCTGTAACACGGGACAATGGGACCAAATTGTCAGTTAAATTCCAGACTTGTTGGACATGGAGAACTACCGGTACTGTACATGACTGAAGTGAAGAAAAGGGGATGACATATAAACAAGTTCTTCAGAAAAAAGGGTAAATTGGTCATTGTCATGTGAAAGGAATAACTGTGCTAGTCTTCTGCTCAGCTTGAACCTTTTTTTAAATTTTTGCTTAAAACTAACCTCCTAAATTTCCAACAGATCCTATTGGCTTAACCGGAGACCGTATGTATGCCTAAGCAAAACATGAGAAAGATTGTATGAAATTATGAATAAATCCCCATCAATATAAGAACAATATTTCAATCACTTCCCATTTTCTATCTAGCATACTGTCAAGTGTGAAAATTAAATATTCCTTGAGTCAAAGCTAACTAAACCTTACACATGTAAATAATCATATCTGATTGATACACGTCTGTAAAGACCAAATTACACACACACATTGGGTTTGAACCAGATAAGAAGGGAAGTTGTCTTTTTTCTGAGAAACTAACTCTCTTGACTGCCAAGAGGAATGCATGGGCTGGTACCTGTTGTTGACATTGCCACTACATGTATACAATGGGTAAATACACCCTAATCAAATCAAGAACCATATCACCAGCATGCACAGAACAAATGTTGAATGAAAAAAAAAGGAAAGTAAATAAAGATCGTCTTCCGCTTTCTGAGGAAATGGGAAGGACACATTCTTTTATTTGTATGGAGTCACATCCATGTTCTATTGTCTAATACTAGCTATGATGACATATTGACATTCTTTTAGTGTCACCTTCACATTCACAAAAAGTGCTGTTCAGGTATATCATAAAGGGCATGCTTGATTGACAGGATTTGGAATACGAGAACATTAAATTGATGGCAAATTGCTTGCAAAGCACATGAATATACATATTTTATATGTATTAATCAATATCATTGCAAGGTTTTAAATATGACATTGGTATGCTCTACTTGACACTTGATATTTCGTACCCAAGATGATCAAATCTCCTAATAGATATAGCAATACACCAATGAATGTAAATTATGGTAACAAATAATTAATGCTATAATGAAGTTTATGTCTGTGCCCAACTGCCCATATTACCGAGAGACTCAATTTCTTGTTTGAAAATGACAATTTTGTTCTCAAGGTGTGAAACTATACCCCTGAAAATCAACACAATTAACCTTATGAACACACATGACTTTCTCACATACTAACACAGTCATACCACATATTCTTTTCAACTGTGTTCATTTCTTTTGAAGATCTGGAACTTTCTCCCATGAATAGACGACTTCTACGTGACCAGACAGAGCTCCAATGAATGAACGATTGTGCAAAAGTTGTCTGTGAAAACAAACTGCTAAAGCAAACCTTATTCAAGTTCAGGGATATATACCGGCATGTTGTTCTACTAGTACCACAGGGTAGTTTGTATGTCTTTGGTGACTCAGATATAACCAAATATGAAAAGGCTCTCACAATGTGAACATATTGGTAGGCCCATATTTATCTAATTTCATTCAAAACTTTGTGTAAAAAAGCATTTTCCAGATTTCATTACCAAATACATCTACATGTACATCACTTATAATTTTAGATTAGCTTTGAACATGAACGATTCAACCACCATCAAGAACTTATCATTGCATTTCAACATAACGGTCTTTTGCTGGAGGCTAAAATATCATTTTACATAATAAATACCCTTCTAGCTCCAAGTACATAATTATAGCTACATGTATACCAAATAAATTCATGTATAGGCCTATACACTATTATAACAAAAAACAAAGAAAATATATATTACTGTTAGCATACCATTTTCTGCCAAATGCAATCCTTGTAAATTTGAAGATGATCCCAACAAACAGCTTTAACCCTCACCAAAGAAAGATGATTTAAAAATGAATATTGCATCCAAATAGCATTATGGGTCTCCGTGACTGTGGTCAGTAACACCATGTGACATGGTCAGTTACCTCACATGATGTCCAGTCACAAACCACACAATATCCTTTGACCAACCAGTAGTGGACATAGGGACTGTCCGCATCTCAAACCAAATCAAAGGGACCGACCGTCTGGGAACCTCATGGAATACTCTGTGCTTGAATCTACACCCTTAGGTAATATTTGACCATTCAATGACCACTGTAAAACCATCTATTATTCATATCATGAATGAGGTTTGGCCACTGAATGACCAGTGGACAATGAACTTGACCAGTGGAAGTGAGTGGACAATACACAAGCCCTGTGGGTTTCAATAACAAGTGGTCAAGCAAACAGGATATAATTAAACGATTCCTTTGGATCTTTCGTCATCAGGTGCTAACAAGGCGGGAAGGGGTTTCACCCATGTTGGCTTCAGAGCAGGGCTTCAAGTTCAACGCTGATCTAAAATCAATATATAGATCACTGTGCAAAATTATGCTTTACAGATATTGATGAGATGATATTCTAAAATCAAAATATATATCACTGTACAAAATAATGCTTTACAGATATTGATGGGATGATATTCTAAAATCAATATATAGATCACTGTGCAAAATAATGCTTTACAGATATTCATCAGATGGTATTCTGCAGGGGACGGCATATGATGCCAATTTTCCTACAGATCCTAGACATAACTTCCTCAGACCATGCATGGAAATAACACTCTTTAATTTGTTTTGCATTGAACTCTTTGCACATTTTGGGGGCTCTGTTTTACTTTCAGGGGCTCTTTTTGGCATTTTGGGGGCTTCTTCGCCCGAGCCCCCATGTATTTCTTCCCTGATCACTTGTTCAGAGCCAGAAGGGTGCTTACTCACAGGGTTAACCATCCTTCTAGCTCTGAATGGATGATTTAAATGGACATACAACTCTTTACGCTTCCTGCAGGTTTATCTGGTTTACAGGGTAAGGATGTGATCTTTGCAAGAATACTATTCAAAAGACTTGCACTATACAGGGCAAGCTTTGCCAACTGTATAATAAAATCAAGTCCTAGATATTAAAAAGGATGTCTTTTGGCTTAATAACAACATAATCATGTTTCTTCCTGATATTACAATAACCCAAGTTGATGGAAGGATAGATTGAAAAAGTGAAAGATGAGAATACAAAGAACGGAGAGAGATGAGGAGGAGTAGGAGTGTTTTGCTATTTAATTGGGATTTTTAATCATTTTGTCAGGGATTTACACAATTTACGACTTTCTTTCATTAATCTCATTATTTATCCACTAAACAGAGCTACCATTCAATCCCAAACTATGCTAACATAACTGAAGTCTGATCTCGTTAATGAAGGCTATCTTATAATCCTATCATTTCTTAAGGACCTTTTAGAAGAAGATATTGGATCAGCCCCTTTCCTTTCAATTCAAGTGGATCAGCCTATTTGGTGACAGGGGTCTACATTACATAATAGAGCAAGTAATATTACCCTGTGAATATACAGGATCTTGAATGTTATCAACGAGAGCATTGTGATGCAGCATTGCAAACAAGATAACACATACATCAAAGGGCTTCACCATAAGGATCACAAGATTTCGAAAGGGATCCTGCCTGCCACAGATGCTATGATTCAACTGAAGTTATATGCAGGGACAGGGTGATAAATGATGTTCTGTTTCCCTCAAAGCCTAAAATAAATTAATGTCAAAAGAAAGCAGGGGGGGGGGGGGGGGGAGGCTGCTTAACCTGATTTTTGCCCAAGGAATCTTGAAAGGCGTGGGGGCTGCACAGACTGCTTTCTGTTCAAGGAAATTATGAAATGGAGTAGCCCCCCCCCCCCCTTTTTTCATATTAAAACAAGCAACCTCTTTCTGCTGACCAGTGTGGGTATCTGTTTGAACATCAGGCATAATAGTGTAGTCCAAACAAAGTTTGTTTTATAAGGACCATGATAGCATGAATACACATCATAAAACATGTTCACCAACAAACAAATCAACTGACAAGGGGGAGCTTCAGAAGGCACCTACAATTTAGCGGCTAAAAATAGATACATATGGTGGACCGGTTCAAGTAATTATCACTGCATAATCTAATCAAGAACAGCAGCAAGCACTATAAACCCTAGAGCCTAATTACACTAGATAAATAATAAGCAATATCAAATTACCTCCCCCCCACCCCCCCCCCCCCCCTAAAAAAAAAAAAAAAGTGTTGGGAGCAATATACAGTCCTTTTACTCTGTACAGAGGTTATCCATCAATCAATTATCCTTTATTTCAGCTTCTCTTGGACTTAGTGCTAATTGCTAAAGATGAGTTTTCATTGTATTGAGTGTTCAAGATTATTCAAAATGGCAAAACATGCTGTTGAAATACAATCACCTACAGAAAAGATGGTGTTTCAAAAGAATATCCTAATATTTGTTCAAACCTTTCTGATCAGAGAACATCTAGGGCCTCCATATATTACAGTAGTTTCTTGGATGGAAACGATTCCTGAGCTGAGAATATAGTCCAGCTCAATTTTTCCTAGCAAAAATGTCTGACCATGGACAAGACAAACAAACCCACACATACACATATCAAAATAAAAGTGAAAATCTAAATATAGATGCAAAACTATTCAAACGGGTAGGCCTATATTATTTTACAAGAGGAAGACCTACTTCTGCTTTCTCCCATCAACATAAGAATAATTAAAGTAAACTATTTATAGGTACAGTACACAAAGCAGTCCTTGTAGAAAAGAATACAATTAACTACGCAAAGAGACCTTACTACACTACAGTGTAGTTCTGTAGTTTTCTTCCGTTATACAAGACGTTCTTAGTCACGTTTGTAATCACACCCGAAACTGGACAGACATTGTACGTTTTCTTTTACTTTAGTGCCGTATAGGATTTCCCCAACAAAACACTAGAAGTGGAACCTAAATACGAATGAGAAATTACATCATGTTTACAGCATAATTATCATTTGAAACTTAAATATCACCAAATATAAATGGGATGTTCATTGCATTTTAAAGTTTAAAAAAAGATAAATGAGATGAAAAGGCTATTTTACCTTGGAGTCCAACCCGCCAAAAAACTCATCTTTGGCATGAAGCATAGTGGGAAGATATTCACGCATATCTAGCTGATGAAGAGCAGTCAATCCCACAGAGTCTACCAGATCAAACTACTGAAATCATTCACAATCAGTAAGTTTTAATATTCAAAGTTTCTGATTGCATCCTCATCAGTTATGGTAGGGGTTTCAGATGATATTTCCACTTTGTAAATATAGTTTTAAACTTTGTACCAATGGAAAGATAGTGATTTTAGAAGCTACCTGCAATTTGAATTTTCAAAATCGGATAAAGCGTTCCAGAGTTACGGATTTTTGACGAATTAAATTTTCAGAAGAAATTTGACAAAGGTCAAGAGGTCAATCTTATTATTTCTTTTGTTTTAGTGTTGGCACCATTGAGGTACATTTTATACCTCTGAACATTACACAATTGCCTGGTCTGCATGCTGTTTCTTTGGTATTTCACATCCAATCAAAATGAAATTTGGATATGAAGGGTTAAAGTAGTTGAAGATATTTTTTATCTGCTTTGTCGCATTAATTAATGTCAATTGGTTAATTAATTATGCTAATTTATGCACATTTTAGTCAAAATTTTAATTAGAAATGGTAATACTGACGTCTAAATGGGCTTGGTAGCCAATCAAGTCTATATTTATATCAAATGTAATCTACATAAAGTAATCTCTAAGAATAAGTAGACGAAAATATTTCAATTCCTATGTTTTCTATTGTTTTCAAGAAATTCTTATGTATTTCATTGTTTTTTCTTCTTTCTGACATAAATATTTTGTTGAAGATTTTTTTTTTTTTTTTTTTTTAATATCTTGTTACATGTACGTGATTTTTATGAATCTCAACTAGGTAGAGTTTTTAGTTTTCTTGTTTCATCAATTTCTTTTGTATTATATTGTTTTAATCCAATATTTCAAATGAAAATTCCTTCTTCTAAATAATCCATTTTTTTTAAATATCTGAAAGTATTTCAAAATATGACTGAGGATTAAGCTCACCAAGGCCAAAAACCCAAGCATTACATTTAACTCAAATATTTTAAGGCTTATGTTCTCTATTGTATTGGTAATAGTAATTATTTGTTTATAAAACATGAAATTGTTACGATTTAAACAAATGTATTTACGTCTTTATGGGAAAAAAAATGATTTTAAATATATTATTTTTATTCTTTTATCTCCCTTCTTATAGTTAAACGAAATCAGGTTCTGATGCCATCCATGGACCAACAATGTTTAGTATTGTTTTATCAAGTTTCTTTTAATTTTATTGTTTACAGTTGGTGTTTACCGGTAACAAAAACATTGCTTGATAATTTTGTTCAGTCTTTCCTTACAATATAAATATTGACAAACATGACAATGACACAATCATGATGAAGCTTAGTAATGTAAAACTCACAATCACATATCACATAATATCCACCTCATCATCTTCATCATTATCATCTCTCTCTCTCTCTCTCTCTCTCCCTCTCTCTCTCTCATACACACACACGTTCAGTTGTTCACAAACATCCATTCCACCATTTCCAAACAGAGAATATCTCTTTCCAGAAAAACAATACAAACGAAAACCTTTTTGAGGTAATGTTATTCATATATTTTATTCTTGATACATGTAGTTATTTCCAGCTCTTCATGTTTTCAACTAATATTCTTGTTATTTACTATTACTTATTTACTATACCAAAACGTTATAGCGCCTGTGAACACTAACAAAAACACGTACATAAATTTCCATCGGCGTATTTCCAACCAGGGTCTGAGCATTATTTTGAACTAGAAATTTGTTATTGCAAATTTGTTTTGTTCATGTTACTTACTAATCCATACTGCTTGGTGTTCTTTACTTTTTGTTACTTTATTACATTTTTGTACACAATATCACTTATTCTGGTTGTTTAATTAAATTCCTATCATTTCCAGTTGAATTTTTTTTATATCAATATAATTTGCTCATTTGTGTCGAGTCTAGTTGGGCCTCCTGTAGTGGTACTGGCGGGGATGCCTGCTCCATGTTGAAGGAATGCGAAGTCAACTGATTTGCCTCAGCTCCTGTTTTTTTGTTTGTAAATAACAAGAAGAGTTGCATATCTAAATAAACTGGGTACACAAACTATTTTATCCTTAACTTGATTAGTATTTATATTTTCATTAATCATACTTCATCATAAGAAAGTGCATTAGGCCACACAAAATATTATTCTAGAGAGGTAGGGCAATGATAAGATGTAGGTACGTAAAAGTACGTAGGGTGTTGATGACTTGATGTCGATCAAAATTGAATACTAGTAGCATCTTTCAACATTGACACACACAAATATGTACATGTGGGACTGAACAAACGCAATTTTCCTCTTTCTGCTACTCGAAAATTATCATGCCAAAAACGATTAAGATTTGAGGAGAACAACAACATTGCCACGAAATATAATTGTTAATTATGGTAAACAATAACTATAAAAAGCTACAGTGGTTTTCAGCATGAATTCACATTCGTATTCGTAAAAATGATCAAAACTCACATTCCAAATAGCATTCGACCACCAGCAATTTCATCACGAATCATTTTCCGAGCGTACCATTTCGTACCGATCCCAGAAAAATATACTATTCGTGAAATAAATTTTATTGAAATATATCATGTCTTATATTAAATACATTGCAAAAAAAAACATATTGGAAGTTCAAATTGTTATCAATTTTACAATTATAGATGTTCAAGCACAAATTTAAGGCCGATTTGCAGCTATAATTATCACTCTTTTCCCCTCAATACACAATACCCACCCCCTGAAAAAAATGGACGAGGCCAGTGGGAAAAACCCAGGCCAGTGGAAGAATACGGATCCGGAGAAGAGAGGAATGGAACGATCTGGTAAAATATTTGACGTTCAAAAATCACTTTCCGTAGTTTATGAAATGGTAAAACGGAATAATATTGTAAATTTTAGAATCTAGATATATACAGTTTTCAAACTTACCGTTGGATTTTCCATGTAGATCCAAGGAAAAACTCGTAATCTGGAGATCAAAACTTGTTTACCGATTTTCTTTGCGAGTTTTGATGCTACAGAAATGTCCAAGGTACCCCCGTGTAGCTTAGTATGTCGGCTATTCATCGGAAGGACTCGGGGTTTTTTTTCCTGTAGAATGAGCGCCGCAGAAGTTCCGAAAGTGGCGCTGACTTTTCCGAACTATCACGACTGTAGCCGAAATTTGGTGCCGTAATTCATCCTACGGCCGGTGAGTGGAAGATACGTGGAGCCTATTGGTTATGTGTGTATTCCGGACACACACAGTGCTCCCACTCACTTTCGCTCTCGGTCAAGCGCTGTCAACGTGTGACGTCATCGAACTGAAACCCCTAGTTATGGTTCAAGTTTTCTATTTCAGAATTGATTTTGTCCAGGAAAGAGTTGAAAGTTGAGCACTGTCCGACCAAGGAGCTATTATAGGAGAATGTTCTGTTGGAGTTGTCAGCTTCTCATCAGTTTGAGAGGAGTCCATTCAAACATTCAAATCCCAGATCAGAAATTCCAAACTTCACAGGTTAAAATGTTGAGTAGTCATATTTCACATGCAAAGTTTTACAGATTTCAGAAATGATCTAAAATAGAACAAAATCCGCTAAGAAATATGTTGAACAAGTCACACGCAGAGTCTGTGGCATCTTTGGTTCGCACCATCAAAGTCTTGATCTATTCAAGAGCCTAGCGGATGTTTCTACGCTCTATGTTTTCAAGAAATCATGATTCCAGGAGCTGAGAAGATTTCTGTTTTGGTTTGATTACGCGTTACGTAGAGGGACATGCTCCAGTGGATCCTTCCAAGCAAAGTCTAATTATGAACCACTCATCCATGCCACTTTCGCAGATAGTTGCCCTATTCAACTGAATGGTAGATTCTATACTACATTGACTCTATTCAACCATGTGCTACTGCCCATTTAACTCCATCAGCATAACAGTAGCTGGATGGGTCCATTCTACGAATAGGGGTGTTGCAATAACTGCATGACTACTCAAGCCATGTTCTTTATAAAATGGTCTTGAATTTATTTCAGAAATCAAAGGAATCAACCTCTATTGTGAAAAGTCTATTGACACAATTTTTCACACTATATGTATTATTAACACAATTTTTTCACACTGCATGTAATCAGAGAGATACTACACATTGATATGAATGGTAAATAAAATAAATGGATGGGTTGCGATTATGAAAGGTCTTGAAAGAGGAACTGCAAAAGATAATTTTCCCGAAAAATTCTGAGATGTGATTTACGTCATTCCTCATTCATTCCATGAATATGAAAACAAATATAGCTTGAAATGAATGCTCTATTTGCTCAAAACATACAATTTCAGTGTCATATTAATTATTTTCATTTTAATAACCTTACTCATATCTTCTTTCACAACCTACTATTTACAACAACCTTGATTATCAATGTGCAAAAATTTACAGCTGACGATTCTATATTTTGGCAATCAGACCCTTTGCACCCCTTTTCTCAAAGTAAACTCTTCCACAAATATTGCTCACCTGAATACAAAAGATGAGTACAAACTCCAGCCCGCTCCATCTCAAAATGTAGTCTCATTATTCAGCCACTCTTCATCATTTCTCCAAATTTCACAAAACTTTCAGAAGATAGAAAATACTTTTTCTTTAAAAAACTCTCCTCTGCTGCTGCTGATATGTCTATGCTTTCAATCTGACAATTGAAGCTATTCAGCTGACATTGGACAAACCACCGTTGTATCAAATATACCCGAATACGATGCTTATGACAAGTCTGTTTTGAAGACTAGCCAGTCGATTCATTGTAAGTCTCCATTGTTATCTGCGGTTGACGTCACATCTAAACTACAATAGTACAGTTTCGCTGCTAAAAAGGGTCCTATAATGATGCAATTGTAAAGGGGTAACTCTGGCCTTCAAATCAAAAGACATAATGTTTGAGAATGCTCTTCACTATTTATTTTCTTTTGATAAAAAGACAATTATTCAATAACTTCTCTCTAAATAATTTAATACAAATTCATGGAGATGCTGCCAGTCAATTTGTTGGGATGACCCTAAAGAACTGTCCTGTCCTGATTGATAACTAGTCTGACATATTTGTTGGATATTCACTACGGTAGTTTCTTTTAAGAGGATAATGAAAAAATAAATATGTTTATTATTGTACATAGGATATAAGCCTGTCAGCCCCAACATGAGCATGCATTCTTATTTGTTATTTGTTTTTATATGTTGCAGAAACTGATCTTCTTAGCAATTTAAAGTCTATGTGGAATGTTAAAATCAATACGTTTACTTCCTTCTCTGAATCATGAGGGTCCATATTCTTGGAATAGTTAAAGATGCAGTGAGTTAGAAAATAGAAGATTAAGAAAGAAAGGGAGAGAGAGAGAGTGGGAAGAGGGAGAGGGAGAGAGAGAGAGAAAGAGGGAGAGGGAGAGAGAGAGAAAGAGAGAGAGAGAAAGAGAGAGAGAGAGAGAGCACAATGTGAGAATTAGGAAGTACATTGACTGATAGTGAGACAAGACACACCTGTGACCTTCCTCCTATTATCCTCTTAAGCTTTGCTTTACTTTAAAAGATCTTGACATTCATCTGATCATTCAAGCCACTTACAAACACGCCTTTCCTTTTCGTTTCTCGGAATACGGAAATTGATTTTCGAACGCAAACAAGTGTCCGTCAAATGACCCCAAGTTCGTCACCATGGCTCGCTAAAAGTTGGAGGTGGGAATGTCTTTGAGGTGTGACAGGAACCGTTTGGTACCAATCAATAATGCTTGAGACTTCATACCTTGCTTAAAGGGCACCTATCGTCAATTAAAATTTTGCTCTGTATGACTATTTTTAGGGTTCTGTACCAGTAAACTGCATTCAAAATACCCATTTATTATACCACTTCTGAAGAGAGATACTGCAAGTTTGAATCCTAAAATTTCCAAGGTAAATCAGTCAATACATTTGTATGAAAACAACAGTGCATAGTAAGTTAATTTCAAGTTAACTTCTGTGCAACAACTATGACATGAAATAATGTTCCCCTCATACCCTTTAATCCTTAGAAATAGTCATGTCTCAAACAGTTTTGGGGATGATTTAATGTCTTATAATAGTATCATGTATCAATCATGTTCTGATTTGTTTGTTTATGGGAGGAAGGGGGGGGGGGCAGGGAAGGGCAATTGAAGCCCTTTAAGTTTAGGAAGGCCTGTGTTATCATAACTTTTCTTTGAACATATTCTTCTCATTGATCGAGGGAGGACAGAAAGGTCATTGAATTAGCCTTTTCACAGTCATTTTCTGCCTGATTGAGATTCAAAAGGATTTGGCTTTTACACAGAATCTCTTCCACCCTTGTCAACTTTCATGGTCAGGAGTATAGGCCACTTTGGATGAACTAATTGATTTTTAGTCAGAATGAAATAATGCAGTAGGAAAAAACACAGAAAACCTTTTAAAAATAATGACTTTTCTATGAAGGTTGCCTTGTTTTAGGACCATGTAAATACTTAAGTTTATTTAAATAATTAACAGGTAGGAAGCAAAACAAATTTAAAAAAAAAAGGGAAATCTGTTTTCCAACTGCAGCATCAATGATTTCAAATAGCACAAATTCCTAATATCTAATTTCAATTGAAAATAAATAACTAATCAGTTTTCAATCTGCACTTCATAATATCATTCAGCTCTAGAAAGCTTTCAATTTGAGAATAAAATCCACATACCGGTAAACAAAATCAACATTATACTACAGAAGATATTCACCATTTTCGAGAGAAAGTTATTTTTTTTGTTATTATTGAATGATTATCCTAATAAGTTGAAAAACAATATTGTATTTTGGTTAAATTAAGAAGAGTGATTATTAATGGATTATCTCATTTAGGTGCTATTTCGGTGTTCAAGGAAGGAACATTTTATCAATAACCTAAATTTCAGTTAAGATTTTTGTTGTTCGTTCCAATCATGTGAAACTTCATGAATTCATTTCAGTACATTTAGTTTGCGTAATCTTCATCCCAGATAAAACATTTAAATTGTGATACTAATGGTGAGTAATTTTGGCAGGAAGGGGACAACTGGAAGTGGATATAATGTATGGAGGTCATGAAGTCTAGTATAATCCAAGTCCTTTATAATGTCTGGTGCAGCTACGCAAACTGACCTAAAGCCATAGGATGACCTATACTTGTCGCAGAGCTGATCCACAAATTGACTCAGGATCGCGTACAAACACAAGTAGACCTGTTACTCATCAAATAGAATTATTCCACTTAACAAAAATCTGTAAAGAATGCAGAATTAGACAAGACCTCACTATTGCATAAAAGTGCTTGCATATTACTACACAGGTTTTCATCTGTTCACAGCCAAAAGGGCATTAACTGTATGTGAAAGTATGTTACTAAACGCTCTTCTGGCTCCAATCCCAAACAGAAAAATTGCTGAATTGCCTGCTTTTCTCAAACAAAATATTAGATGGACAAGTCATCCATACTGAATGCTAAAGATGAATGAATAAGGGGAGGGGACAGTGATCAAAATACATAGCACTTGAAGCAAAGAGTGACAGAGAGAAAGGTGCCAGTATTGGACCTACTACCGATGAGAAAGCATTTTTAAACTACGGTGAGATTTGTTGAATGAAGAGTTTGTCTTGTGTAAACTGGGACGCATCTTGAGAGAAGAAAGGATGTAGAAAGGACTTACAGATCTATTCTCATTACAATGAGTGTATAAACATTTGGATTTCAGATTGGTTGGATTTTACTGGGATTCTGGTGAGAATTAATGGCTCTGCTTTAAAACATCATTCAAACTCATCAACTTTCACCTGGTACACCTTCCTTTGTTTGTGTACATGTTTTTTTCTTTTTTTTCTTCAATTAAGATTGAATATATCATCTGTTCGGAGCCATAAGGGCATAAACCATGTGGAAAGTAATATGAATTAACTTCTTCCTAGCTCCAAACAGATGAAATGCTTTAGTTTATACACGTCATAATACCCATATGCATGATGTACAACTATGAAAGTTGCAGAATAGAAAGAGATTTTTCTCCAATAAACCAAAATTGCCCGTTACTCTGGAGTTTACATGAAGTTATCTAATGCTTGTTTACCAAGCGTCCAAGAGCTTTCAATAACAAACAATTTGTGGTTACAGTTATATTCATATTTATGACCATTGTCGCTCTAAATGACCAATATGATGTCCTTCTCTTTTGGTAGTAAAAAAGTGCAGTCAATTAAAACTTACAATCCTTTTATAATCCATGATTATGGGGTTCAGTGACATTCCTTTGCCCCATTAAACATTCAAAAAGCTTAATAGAGCAACTTTTTTTTTTCTTTCTGTTTTTGAACGCAGGAACAAGTGATTTTTTACCTTCTCATATCGATATGCCCTGATAAATGGATAAGTGTGTTTAATCCAATAATATGACGGCAAACAACAGGATTTAATACCAAAGGCTGGTTGGCTTCTGGCATCTATTGCTAACCATGCTTTTATATTTCATCTGTAATATGAGCATTTTGGGTTAATGGCTTTAGCAATCCCGTCTGGCACAATGAAATTCACTCTTGAAAATTTCTATACAAGTTTGAATCAGTTACACAGAAATAAGCTCAATAAAAGCAAGGATCAAGAGTACAAAATTGTGATGTATACTTAATATTGGAGGAAAAAAATGTGAGAGGTAATATAATTGCATACATGTAGGCTGGTGGATTGCAAAGAAAGAGAGATTAAATGAATTGAAAGGACTTCTTTCAACTAGTTTTCCCGTATTTAAAGACAATGACTTGTTAAAGTTTATAATTAAAAAATCCAGATCATTTATTCATGCATGATGAAGCTACTACATTCTATAATTGTTGTTTTAAAATTTCCATAACTTCTCTTATTTTCCATTTCCTTTTAGGACATCACACAATTTTAGTCAAGATGGGGTACGGGTAGTCATAAAAAATGGAAAAAGCTTGGACAAATATTTGGAATAAGCAGGGAGGGAAAACTAACACCTTTTATCATTTAGCAAATTTGTACATCCTTCAATATTTCCTCAAGGGTCAAGTCTGGGTGAAAAGAGAAACAAAAATGGAGAATAAATGACCGGACCCAGCTTCCACTTCACAATGGTCAAGAACTTAATAATTAACAAGATGTTAGCTTGGTGCTAATAATGGAGAAGATATGTCTGAATACAAGCATCTAGCTCAAAGAAACAATACGCTATGAAAACATTTGAAGTACAGTGTCAACATAAGCTGAAGAGGCATGGGTTGCGGCCGATTCGGTAGCTTATTTGAAAATGGTCAAGTAGGTCACTCGAAAAATGCCAATCATCACCATCATCTAATATAAAAGATGAATAAAATTATAGTTGGTTCTTAGCGCATTAGAAATCAGTGACAAGTAAAACGAATGTTAATGACCAAATCCAAATCTATTCATATCAGTTATCGGCGTTACTATGAAAAATAACGATCAAAATATTTTACAATATTAATATAGAAAATTGTTCCTCAAATAAAATGTACATTACAAAGGAGGGTAACATCAGAATGTCTAAAATCATGAATCAACCGATTTACGACGGTCAGTTCAAGCGGTCAATACATGCGTATTGGAATGGCTAGAGCCTAGAGGGGAGCTGATGACAAGTAAGCTCATCCTAATTCAACACACCTCCTGACTTAATTGATTGACCGACTTCATTGAACAGGAAACGTTGGATAATAAATAGAACTTGTTTGATGCACTGCTTGTCATCATGAGGTGCCCGCAAGAAAGCCATAGGTCGCACATATTGTCATAGAGAGTAATGGCCTTCTTGCGCGTAGCCAACAATAATAGCCTCATTAAATCTGTTTCTTGTTACATTTCCCTCTTTTTAAATCAACATGATCAGCATAATGCTTTTCCTGCTCTGGTCTACAGAACATTAGACAGACATAGAAATAACACTAACAAATTTGGTAGTCTAGGCAAAAAAAAAAATCTTCTGGAAAACAACTGAAAGAGGATTTTTTCATCATATTTTACATTTATATGTATACACAAGAGGACAAATTCAAAAGCAGTCATTGTCATACCAATTAAACCGCCGTCCCGTAGCTAAAATTCTTGTTAATTTACTAAAACTGGTCACTTGGGTGTGATTAAAGACTACTATCTTTAGTCCAGGGGTACGTCTGTCCACCTGTCCTGACACATGGTGCCATTCATAACTCACTGATCTAGCTCTAGGTGCTGGACAAAACCTGGCAGGAAATCTGTCATTCCAGCCAAATTATATTCCATGATCCAAACAGCTTTAGATAGATGATGATACATAGGACACTCAGTGAGAGGATAAAGTCTGTTCACATTACCGGTAGATGACATTTATAGGGAACTTGTCTAGAGAATTATCTGTAGCGAAGTGAGCATAAACCGCTTGTAGAGGCAATATGCAATTTGCGGTATAGATATATCTTATTATCATAAACACTGGATAACATAATGAAACATTGGCTTATAAATATATATAAGAAAACTAATTTTGAAGAGATCAAATAACGCAACAGCTGGACAATGATCGGTGCATAATATTCATTTATATTTTAAGCCCTGCTGAACTTTAAAGATAAAGGTGAGTTCTGGTAATTAATGCGATTGCATTGTGAAAGAAAAGGTGTGGAATGGATCAGAAACAGTTGATCATGTAGCATACATGTAAGTATTGGTGTGCACTACAAGGTTCTGGAGTCATCAAAATCATAATACATTTGGCCGAGTCTTGGTAAAGTAACAAGCACTATACACAGAAAGCTATACATGGGACAACACACATGGTGTCGGGGCTAGTACTACCTTGATTTCCTTGTCTTTCTATGCTCATTACTCAGCCAGTATACATTTTCTTCAAAAATTGTTTGGCACATGTCATTTATTTGTAATCTTGAACATTCATTGTAAGTTTTGTTTGATTCTGTGAGAATTAATTTTCTTTTTCTGAGTTTTTGTTTCAAATGATGCTCAATCATGTGTTTCCCTATACTGCATTTTGTTGTTTAACATTTTAGACTATAACAAATAATTACCTATAGGCTATGACATAACTATGTGATTTTGGTATAGCTATCCAATGAATGTTGGTTGACAGAACAGGGGTTGTGGGGGGGGGGGGCATCTTTCCCCCGAGTTAGAAAACATTTCAGGCCTAGATCTAGTAAACTTACCATCAAATTCTTATCCCTATAATGAGGTTTACACAACATTCACCCATTGAAGTGAGGTGTAGAAGAAAATTAGGAATGGTCATTAATTTATAAAAAAGTAATCTTTGTGAAGACTTTCATATGAAAAGCTTTGTAAAGACTTCACATAAAAGGAGCGACAGTGAAAGAAAACTGAACCAATTAAATGTTGAGACTTAAAATAGGATCATGACGCTAAGAATTGACATAAGATTTACTCAACAGTTTGTATATATATAAACACAGAACACATGACAACCAAGCCATTAACATAAAACGCATTATACACCATGTGATCTTTATAATCCATTCACAATGATAGTAGAAGGAAGGGAATCCTTATATCTTCAAAATGTCTTTTCTGCCATCTCTTGGGATGTTTCTTTTTATTATACAGACTAAAAATAAACCAAGCTTGTAAGGTCCTAAGGTTTCAAAATTGCCACGGTTTGATTTCTAATTTGACTAATATGTTATACTTTCCTTGTAATCGGTCCAATGGGATTGCTTAATGTAGGGGCCATGTTGTATGTAGGCTTCCTGGGGAATTGGCAAGGAATCTGAAAAAGACGGGTCTATTAAGTCGGACTTAACATGAGACAACGGGTAACATAACAAATGCAGCGGCTTTAGAGAAGATGATTTAAATAGATCAGAAGAAAGTTACTTAATAGTTACAGATATGCACAGAGAGAGGGAGACAGAGAGAGGGAGAGAGAGAGAGAGAGAGAGAGAGAGAGAGAGAGAGAGAGAAAGAGAGAGAGAGAGAGAGAGGGAATGACAGAGGAGATAGAAAGAGGGATAGAGGCAGGAGAGGGGAGGGGGAGACAGAGAAGGGGAGGCAGGGAGAGAAGAGATGAGTATAGAAAGGAAGTAAAATGGGAAAGAGGAAGAGAAACGGAACAGATGAGGAAAAATGCTCATTTGAGGAATACATGAATAGGTTGACTGTAGAATAGAAGACGGCTTTTGCTTACAGCCAACAAAATATCAAAAAAAGTATATTTTTTCAAAGTCATTGGTTCCTAAAATCCTGGCCATGTACTGAATAACCTATTTTATGACATTATAATGTTTCCATACTACCTGTCTTGTCAACACATATCAAACAAGGAAATAAACAGTTCTTGCACTCTTTCTCCCCTACAAGGAGGTTAACAATCTTGAGCTATATCTGTTATGCAACAGACAATGGAACCGAACTGTAAACCAAACAAAATCAAGTGTGACTTCAAGATTGCTGCACTCTGCACAAAAGATAACGAGAGGATAAGCTTCACATAACAAAAACAGAATGCTTATGGTGGGATATAACTGCTCCTTCGTAGAATAAATCACTATTAGGCCTAACTTTCTCGGAATATAAGAAGCTGTGAAGACCACAGAATAAGCTTTTCCTCTTTCTTAAAGATTTAAACAAAAATGGAAATCAATTTCTGTGATTGAAAATCTCAAAATCTCTAATACATGGATTACAAGGATCCTAATGAATTAATCTGCAAGACTTCAGTATTAATATATAGAATCATTTTTTAATGGGATAATACTAAAACTCTACGGCAAAGAAATTACATTAAATGTTTCTTTATCTTATAAGTGGCTGGGTAGTTTGACAAATTAAGGAATGAGATAAATAGTTAATCTTCTAGATGACAGGATGACAGCCAATAGCTCCTTGGGGCACCAAGCAATATAGTATCTATTTAATCCCTTGCTTTTCAAAATGTGCGAAGAGTCAACGAGGAGAGACTAGTCCGATTGGACCAATCCCTTCAGAACAAAAGACCCCTTGGAAGAGTGGTCAAGAAAGAGATCAAAATCACCAGACCAGACAAATAACCAACTTATCAGTCAGTTGGAAAATCCAGGAACTCCTCAAGGAACCTGGGAATTTTCATAAGCAGTAGGCCCTATCCTTACATCTTGGTGTAACATGCTCTTGACTTGCCTGAGTAACATCCCTTCCCCCTCTATATCCTCACGTTTGTGTCCTTTATCCATCTCAAGCTGAAGTAAGCCTTATCAATCTCCTACAATCCTGGATAGAGCTTTGATATAAGATCTATCCTCCATCCAGGGTCTTCTCTTAGTTTTTGTTGAAGAACCTGGGAAATATGATCATTGCAAGAGCACTTTTTTGACCCCTTTTGTAATGTGTACCAGTCTACCATAGGGAAAGTCAGGGGAAGGGGGGGGGGGGGGGGAGAGTTTATTGGTAGAACGGCAAAAAGTTAGGCCTGATATTTACCCCTCCCCCCAAAAAAAAAGAAAGAAAAGAGAATCCAGTTTGTATGTGCAGTTACAGTGAAATCTTGGATAATAAACTTAAATTCTGACATTGCCACGTCTAGCTGTCATCTTGTAGGCCCCCATTAGTGACATATAGGTCAAGTCGTTGTTATCCGTGCCTGGTGAATGCCAGGTGAAACATCGAGACCTTGATCTTACATGTCACAGCCGAGGATGTCGCTAAACTAATTTAGCATAGATAGGACAGGCATAGACAGAGACGTTTACATGAAAGACGGTGTTTGCAGCCATGATAAGGCACATATTCAATTAGAGGAGAGAGGCAGGCGTGGAGTAGGGCTTCATTTCTGTCACGTTTCAATTCCTTTCGTCTCTTAACCGTGATGAAGCAAAGGAAACAAATAAGACATAAAATGCAGCACATGGGGATTCACGTGTGAGTCTCCAGCCATGTCTAAACTGTTATTCTTCACATTAAGCATAGTCATTATATAAGTTTGTGGTAATAAAAAAAGTTACTGAGAATTGAAAAAGAAAACAAAAAGTTCACAGAAGAAATGAGACTTAACTTTTTTGTGAATGGTCATTTTATTATGTTTAGTTACTGTCTGTGTGTCTTTGCTCTGTGTAGTTCTTTTGAATCATGTTAATTGTTATTAGAAAAACCCAGACTGTCAGTTGTAAATAGATGAAAGTCTAAACTTATTTTACTTTCTATCCCCAGGTGCAACAATTGATAAAGTACTTCTCCATGAATAGATTCTTTCACCCCGGGAAACACGAATTGGTATTACAACAAACGAATACTTCTACTGAAATATAAGATGATTCATCTAAAGTAAGACATTGGGAGGTCAACAGTTTGACAGACTTTCTACCCGTATTGGTAAGCTCACAGATGTATCATTTCTTGGGCATTCCGCCCGTTAACCACAAGAAACAAAAGAAACAAAAGAAACAATTAAGTGATTTCAGGACAACAATGGGAAGACCTGGTGGTGGTTTCTATGGGAGGCACATGCTGGAAGGTGAATGGCATCCATTCCCCTTAGTAAAGTGAAACTAATTTGAGAGTGAAACCCTAGAAATTGATGTGGTTTGTTGCCTCTTGAAGAACTGTAAGCTGTAATTCTCAGAAAATATCATACATCTTCTACAACAACATTGTGGTTGATATGTTAAAGACATCCAAAATTCCAAATGGTACAAGTTTCTCTCATTTTAGTTCAAAATTGAAACATAGACATTACTAGAATATGAGGAATTCTAACACCTACATGCAGGGTACCATTATGACTTTTCATGTATCATAAAATGAACAAATGATAATTGTGATTTAACATTTCACTCAGCTGCATATCATTACATGTGCAATTAGTTCATTAGATTTCAACAAGCATGTTTTCTTTTCTTTCTATTATCATTCATTTTTTCTTCAGATCTCTCCTGTTCTGTCTTAATTGTTTGATTATTAAAAAATTGTTGATAAATCAAATATTCTATTCTGTTGAGACTTGTTTAAATCCTTATGGAGGAAAACAAAAAAAAACTTTTGTGTACCTATTCCCTGCCTATATCTTTAATTTGAAAACTTACACCAACAAACCTTTGGTAGCACAAACTTGATTGAAGGAGAACAAATTCCACTGCTCCTTGAAATGTCTGAATCTGAATAATATAATGAATCACATGCACCTGCTCTTCCCTCAAAGCCAATTTAATCATATCAAATTTTGATGAAAAGCACTTTTTAAGTGTTTCTTTTTGTTTTGTTTAGGGGGAGGGGAGGGGAGGGGAGGGGAGGGGAGGGGAGGGGAGGGGAGGGGAGGGGAGGGGAGGGGAGGGGGGGGGGGTTTTGTCTTCCAACCGATAGCCCTCCTCGTGACTTTTCAAGGCATTAATCACAGAATGAAAAAATAATATCTGTTCAGAGCCAGAAGGATGCTTACTATATGAGTGAACGTCCTTCTGGCTCAAAACGGAAGATTTTATTGTTATTGTGTCTTAAATTGAATCTTTTATTTAATTATGAAATATTGCATATCATGTAATGTTAACCTACTGAAATAATAGTCAAAGAGCTCACAAAATCAATCAAAATATTTAGTGATGATGGTTTCTTATCAGAAAGCATACATTGAATGCAGCAGATTGCTAAGACAATTAAATGAAAAAAAATGAACTGGGGTCAAAATACTGCGCTCAATATCTCATCTGGTATTCTTGTCCACAGTCCATAGTTTGGAACTTGTTATGTATTATTGTCTTCTCATCTATTCCTGTCTGCTAATACCTTACAGTTGTGAGTGACATTCCCAGACAAATAAATGTCGTTACCTCTTAGACAAAGAGCTCACTAAAATAGATTCTCACACTTTCTTATCCTACTACCACAAACAAAGGAAGAAACAAATGTATCCTTGTTTTATATTTGTTTTTGCAAAGGGTGTCACTTAGAGAGTCACAAATACAACTACAACTACAAGCGACCCTTTCACTCATATATCTCACGATAAACCGATGAAACCACTGTGCATTATAAGGATGGTTAAGATACGTCACCGATTAAAAGAAGAGGGTGATCGATACTGGCCTAATAGTTCAGTGACCTTCCAAAACAGGTTCTTAATTATCTCATATATCTCACATTAAACCGATGAAACCACGGTGCATTAAGGATGGTTTAGATACGTCACCGATTAGATTAAAAGAAGAAAGTGATTGATACTGGCCTAATAGTTCAGTGACCTTCCAAAAACTGGTTCTTCATTATTGATTGAAGTTCACAACAATAAGAATCCTACCGGCAAATTAGCCCAATAAATGCTTTTCATCGTACCCCCAAGAGCTTATTTTAGCCCTGCAAGACCATACATCTATTGCAGCATATATTGGGAATCAATATTCTAGATCAAGAGGCCATTGTGGAATCATCAGTATCGTTCTTAATGAAAAAAGATGACGTATTTACAAATTGGACACCACTTGTTGTTTGTTTTTACTTTGTTTTAACAATCTTAACCATACCGTGGCGGGTTTCATATCTTGGTCCAATAATCATGCCCTATACAAGTCAAGCATTTTATTCATAATTGTAGCTCCTTAGTCCTTACCCAGGTAAAGTAAATGCATCATAGTGTACCTGATAATCATTCTCATAAGTATTAATGCATTTTTAAACCAGCGAAACTTCAAAATACCAGTATGTGCATTACTGCATTTATCTTAGAGAGTGTTAAAAAAAGTCCTTGCGATATTGTCTGCAGTTTGTCTGAAACAAGAATAGTAAGATGGACCATGTGATAGAGTATGATATATGTCTCACAAATGTAAATGATCGCAGATGACAGAATTTCACCTCAATCCAAACTATAAAACTCTGCTCATGGGGAGAATAGTGAAAAATCCCTCACTTCTCCCTGACACTAATATCTGACCCCTCACCGAATCCCCTTACAATTACATCAAACATTTTCAAAACCATACTCCCTAGTGCATGATTTGAATAAAATACATCTACATTATATTTGTGTATCTCTGTAGTGCCATAAGAAAAGATGAAATATATCAATTTGAGGCATAAAATGGACAGATATGTCATAAATTTGGATTTAGACCCAGGGACTGGTGATTTCATTTGACACCAGTCTGAACCCACAAGCACTCAGCTATCATTTTTGCACGTGAAAAGCATGTGCAGGAAGTATGATTATCATACTTCTGAAAGTAGATTTTATCAATTCAAATCGGAAATCATCTTTAAAAAAGTGTTGTTTCCTTCTGTTTGAAGTTCCGTCTCAGGGTTTTAAATTTGATATAGTTTTGTGGGTGACTCTCTGTGAATGATTTCTGGATAAGATGCGGACAATATGCACAAAAATCAGGACATTCAAAAATAAAATTTAGGAATTTGAATAAGATTTTTTTTTTTAAGAAGAAGAAGATAATGTACTATTATTTGTAACCTTTTTAAGCGGAATTAAACTCAACTCAGAGGTCCTTGTCTTTAAACAACATAACCAGTAGAGTGGTCTAGGGGAAAACAAATATCTATTCTTGTTCTGTAAATATCATTTATTAAAAAAAAACATTTCAGAAAGAAACGAATACTAGTGCCCTAATTTCATAATATTTCAAACATAAACAGGTCAG